>KK117865.1:556547-599166 GCA_000611955.2 Stegodyphus mimosarum | reverse complement strand
TTTATTATTATTATTTATTATATTTAAATTATGTTTATTACACTGGTGCAAAAGAAACTGGATAACTACTTTTGACAAGTTCATTCAAACTTTGACACTTAATGTAATATCTCTAGCTACTTTTCTATGATAAAATGTCGAGGAACCTACCAGTGAACTAAGTAGCGACTTATCGCTGAGTTCAAGTACTTACAACGTAGACTCGAGAAGGGTTAAAATACTCTTTTATTCACTCAAAGAAGTAATACAGATGGCCCCTTCTTGGGCTTACAGGAAAGCCTTCACTCGGGCTTTAAATCAGGATAAGAAAATAAGTGACTAATCTAATACTAAACTAAATAGACTTAATAGAAGCTAGACACGAATATCTAACTTAGTTGGCACTTAATTTAAACTAGTCAGCGATTATTAACAGGTACACTGCGGGTGGGGGGGGAAATGGGACAATTCTATATCTCCCGTTCTACTGGGCCGATTGACGAACTTCAAATTGCGTTTTTCATGTCTCGAAAGCAAGATTCAGGATATATATTAGATTTATATATAGCATTGTTATAACATAGGTATTTTGACAGAAAATCGGACTTTTTCTGAAATACCATACCATTTTTTTTCATATTTCGATTCTACGGCTCAAATTATGCCTAGATATTAAATTTCGTAATTTTTAAAAAAATTATGAAATTTATGAAAAAATTAAAAAATTTATCTTACCGCATTTTTTTCCGTTTGCGCCAAGAGTAATTCATTTGGCAAACTTCTTAATACGTGGCAACCTATTTTCCTGTCCCTTCCATTGTAATGGAGCGGAAAAAAAGTGACATCGTTCCTATCTTTTTATATTGTGCATGAGCGAAAAATAAGTCCCGTCGTTCTTCTTTCAAATAATTTCAGAAAAGTGCGTAAACCACATAAGATGCTATTATCGCTTTCAACAAATACGCCAAATTTCAAAACGCGCCAATATATAAATTCAAGTGTATCTTCGAAAATTTCGAATAAAAAGCTCTAATTTTTTGTAGGTACACTTAGAAATGCATCTACTTCAAGTTGGTAGTAAAAATTTTATAGGTTATGATTCAGAATTTTTTTCAAAAAATTTATAAAAATTATTTAAAAATACAAATTTTATAAATAAATCATAAAAAAGGGGGAATTTTGTTTGGTGTGAACCTAAATTGCGAACTGTGAAAGAAGGAATCCAGTAAGTGTAATACAAAAAGATATATTAATAAATACATACCAAACTGAGTTAACATTGAGGAGGTAAAATTTTTAGTGCTAATTTTTTAAAAACTACTCTTTGCGATTTTTACAAAACTTGGCAGTTTGGCATAATTTGAGTCGTAGAATCGAAATATGAAAAAAAATTGGTATGACATTTCGGAAAAAGTCCGATTTTGTGTCAAAACACCTATATTAGAACAATGCTATATATAAATCTAATACATATCCTAAGTCGTGCTTTCGAGACATGGAAAACGCAATTTGAATTTCGTCAATCGGCCCAGTAGAACGGGAGATATAGAACTTGAATTCGGAAGTATATGACTACGACCAAGATCCGGGAACATAAAGGTTGGGGTAGGCCTTTTATGGACAGAGTAATTCAATATTGAAACTTTTCAAAGACTATTTTAATACCAGGTTTCAGTGACAATTTCAGACTTACATTGTGGGGTTGCACCTTTTTATTTCACAGTTCAATGTGAGACACTTTTTACACTGATAAGCGAATAATCGCTTGAGTGTGTGAATAGCGACGTAAGACTCAGGGAGAGTTAACTACCCTTTATTTCTCAAAATAAGAATCAACACAGTCTGCTCCTATCTCAGAGCTTACAGCAAAGTCCCCACTTGGGTTTGAACTCAAATTAATAAGAATTAAAACTTAACTAATGCTTAACTAAAAGATATAGTCGAAGTTATCAGGATTCTAAGTAATTGGTCAAAAACTCTGGCTCTCTAACGAAGTCAGTGAAACATCGACTGAAATACTACTCATTTGCATTAAATTAAACTCGTTTCTGAAAGTACATTCTAGTAGGAAATTGTATGCTGAAGCTAGAAGAGATGGGAAAAGTGCATAAACTTAAAATAACTGTTATAAAATTAGGATAAACCTTACTTCATATTGCGTTTTTTTAATCCTTTGAAAGAATCAATCTTACTCCTGTAATGCACATTCATGTAACGAGTAGCACCATCTCTGAATATTGCAGCATTTGTAAAACATTTTTTTTGCTATATTACACATGCTTCAAAGGTTGTCATATTCTCTGATTCTAAAGCTGCTCTTCTAGCCATTTATTCTTTTGAATCACCAACGTCGTTGATGCTTTAAAATATCAGCAGTTTCTAAACTTAGCTCAGGAGGGCAAAGAAGTTGCCATGCACACTGTGCCGTTCATGGAAAAGATAAGATCCTTTTTTACACTGTTAAAAGAGTAATGAGAAATTGCTATACAGAAGCTTTTTGGAAAGACGTTACTCAAATGAACAATCATAAAAGTATGGATTAACAGAATTTTTAACACTCCTTTGTAGCCCAGAAAGAAATCTGTTGCTGTCTTTCGTCTTATTACTGTCCATGACTGTCTTTTAAAACATCTGCATCGAATGAACATTAAACCAACCCCAATTTATTAATTGTGCTACCTTCATGAGGTCCTCACATCTAAGTCTTAATGCACTTAATGTTGGATCAGTCTGGGAGAGAAATTTGGAGGTAAGACACAAAAATAGACTTATAGATTACACTGTGGACTCTTTTTTAGACCTCCTGCTCTCTTTCATCTTTGCTTGTTCAGTCTACAGTCACCTTTGTAATGTGGCATTAGAAACCAAAAAGTATTCGTTATATTACTTACCAGTCATACACTCACGTTTGTGAAAATTGCAACACCATGAAGGACTTACGCGAGTGAGCTGAAATTTTCAGGAAATGCAAAGTAGCGCATGATATGCAAATGATTAGAATTGCAAATCCGTAGCGCATGCGTATGCTGAGCAGCGCCCTCTGAACGGCTGATGGATCCGAATAAATAGACGGCTGTAGCGAGGCGTGTATGGTTATCGGTGGTTATCTGCTAGTGGTAAACGTTAACTCAATCTGTACTTATGCCTCGTCGACGAAAGAGAGCGAGATTTGAACAACTTACAGAGTTTGAACGAGGGAGAATCATCGGCCTTCGTGAAGCTGGATTGTCGTATCGTGCAGTAGCCTCTCGTGTGCAGCGTAACAGCAGCACAGTGATGCGCGTTTGGAAGCAGTGGACGGACGAGTGTCGGACAACTCGGAAATCCGGGAGTGGACCCCGAAATGTGACGTCAGCTCGCGATGATAGACACCTGGTCCGCATGGCGCGGACGGACCGTACAGCTTCCTCTAGACAATTGGCAGCACTGTGGTCAATAGCTACAGGTGTTTCATTGTGTGCTTCATCAATTCGTAGACGTCTGCTGCAGTGTGGACTGCGCGCACGGACTCCTTTATACAGGATCCCCCTAACGCACGACCATCGCCGCCTGCGGCTACAATGGGCCAATCAGCATAGAGACTGGCGTGCTGATTGGCAGCATGTCGTGTTTTCTGACGAATCCCGCTTTAATTTGTGGTACCATGATGGCCGCATTCGTGTCAGACGCTATGCCGGTGAACGCCACCTTCCGGAGTGCATTATCGAACGCCACAGTGGACGAACACCCGGAGTTATGGTCTGGGGCGCCATAGCATATCATAGACGATCTCAGTTGCTACGAATTGTGGGCAATCTGAACAGCAACCGGTATATCCGTGAAGTTCTACAGCCCGAAGCTGTTCCCTTCCTTCAAAGCTTGCCAGGCGCTGTATTTCAACAGGACAATGCCCGCCCTCATACTGCTCGGATTGTTAAATCCTTCTTTGCAGCGCAGCAGGTACAGCTTCTTCCTTGGCCTGCGTGTTCCCCGGATATGTCGCCAATTGAACATGTGTGGGATGTCATTGGTCGGCGTCTTGCTCGTGATCCTCGTCCTGTTGCGTCTGCAGACGAACTTTGGGTACGCGTACAAACGATATGGAATGCTCTTCCTCAGTCAGACATTCAAACTTTGTTTGACTCCATGCCACGTCGTGTAGCAGCACTTATTGCGGCGCGTGGTGGCCACACAAAATACTGATTCTGATCTCTTGTTCTTGTTTGTTTGCTTTGAACATTTAATCATTTATTTGTACCACTACCACTCAACTGTGTATTAAATTGCATTCAATTATGACGATTCCTTCTTGGTGTTGCAATTTTCACAAACGTGAGTGTATTTACTTCTTTGTGTCACTGTGTTTCGTTTGATGTGATTTATTTTGTAACTAGCCCCTTTTTGCTGTTTGAATCTAACGATTTGCTCTCTTCCAACCGTAAAAACACTGAAATTTTCGTGAAACCTATAGTTCTGTTTGCAAGTTACTGTCAAATAAAAATGAAATTACGAGCAAATTATCAGTCATTAAAATAACAAAATTATTCTAACTCAACCTTTGTAGAGTTGAAAAGAAAAACAAGCGAAGAGTTTTCATTTATAATACAAATTTTCTTCCATTTTGAATTGAACTTTTCATTTAGAATATGACTTTTTGTCTCTTTCTTCTTTCCCTTGACGGAATATTGGAGTATAAGTCATTTGTTTTCAGAGCAGTAACGGACACACCCATGTTTGAATTAGCAATGGAAAATAAGATTCACTTTTTAGAAATAAAGCTATTTATTCTCTTCTTGTAAAATTCGCTCAAAAGAACAGAAGAAGTTAATTGCTGGAATTCTTAATATCTAGGTACTTTGTAAACCTTTCCACCAACTAAAGTGTAATCCTTGTCAAATGGGATTTCTAAAATCCTTCTTTGAAAATATATTTAAATTCTTATTACCCTATCTGGATATTCTCAAAGTGAAAACTCAATTTGTAAAATAAACAATACATGTATTCCAAATTTTTAACATAAACAACTCATTAAAAATATAACCGCATTCGACGTAACTCTTAGGCAAGACGACAACTCTCCGGGCTAAGATATTAATTAGTTTAAGAATTTGTGATATAGATCAATTCGCTCATTTGTTTGAATTTCCCTGTGATCCCTGAATTTCAACCACTGATGTATAGAAAAGTGCTTTAAAACTTTCAGTTTCCTAACAGATTATAAGTAATTATTTCTCCCGCCTTCTCAGCATGCCTTCGTGGTGTAGTGGTAGAAAGCTCGGCGCGTATTCGAGAGGTCCTTGGTTTGAGTCCCGGCGAGAGCATTGCTCATTTTTCACGTCTTCTGCTTCCAAAATATCCTAATGTCTCATCTAATTTAATCTAATGAACTAAAAAAGGTGGTGGATGATGATTCTCCACCACCACCGAGATTTGGTGATTGAGGCCCCCGATCCCCCGTCGCCCTTTAAAAGGGGAGTGTATAAGGTATTTATCCCGCCTTCTTCGCAAGCCTTCGTGGTGTAGTGGTCAGCACACTCGACGCGTAACCGGAATGTCCGTAGTTCGATTCCCGGCGAAAGCGTTGCTCATTTATCATGTTTCCTGCTTCGAAATAACCTGATGTCTCCAAAACTAGTGCTCAAACTGAAAAGGTGGTGGATGATGATTCTCCACCTCCAGGATTTGGCGAATGAATGGCCTAATCCCCGGTCGCCCTTTAAAAGGGGGTGCATATGAGGTATTTCTCTCTCCGTTTCAGCATGCCTTCGTGGTGTAGTGGTCAGCACGCTTGGCGCGTATTCGAGAGGTCCGTGATTCGAGTCCTGGAGAGGACATTGCTCATTTTTCGTCTCTCCTGCTTCTAAAATACCTAATGTTTCTACAAGATCTTGCAGAAAAGAGTTAGTGTGTTTCATAACAAATGGATGAATAAAATGAATGAAATGAATTAGTGTGTTAGTTTTTATAACAAAATTGACCATAAAAGGAAAAGAAGAATGTAATTCCAGAAACAGTTTTCTTGGCGGACAAGGGGATTAGTCAGGAGTTCATGGCAAGGAACGATTCAATGCTATTCTGACCGTCTTTGCTTCCCAGAAGTACTTCTGCCACTTCTTGATGGGAGGCTGAATAGACTTCAGGTCTAGAAATCTTGACCGAGAGTCGAATCTCGAAAATCCGAAGAGGAAGCTAGCACTCTTATCAGAGAACAATCTGTGAGAAAATAAAAAAAGGAAATAGAAAAATAAAGTAGTCGGTAGTAACGACAAGCATCTACTATTCTTTCTAGATGTCTACAGGGTATTGTAAATGATTCGTAGGATTTTGAGACACTGTGGTTTCAAAAGTACCTACACATGCAGTAATAACTGATATGTGAATCAGTAATAACTGATATGTGAAAAGAGAAAAGAAGTAGAAACTCCGTCAAGATTTCTTCACACAGTTACAATTAATCTGCTGTGGCCTGTTGGTGAATGATAAGCGAACAAGGGATAATCGTATTGGTCTATATCTTTTGTAACATGGCCCTCAAAGTATCACGATCTAACGCTGTAAAACTTCCATTTTTAGAGGACACATTAGGGACTGTGTTTTAGCACACACATCAACTGACAAACACTGGTGGTGTTAGATAAACGATCAGTACTGTTGCGATGACACTGGTATTGGAAACTTAATCGCACAATTCCAATACCAGTACCTGTAAACAATTCCAGTACCAGTGTCATCGCAACAGTACTGGTCTGCTGGAAAAAATATTTCGATAACCGCTTAGACTTATGTCATATTATAGGAAATTATCGCATTTTCCGTAAGTGCTCTAGTGTTGCAATTGGTTGGAAGTTCCAGCTATCAAGTGAGAGATGCATTGTTCGAATCCCGGCGAGGATACAAATGTTTTTTCATGTTTCCTACTTCTTAGTGATCTCTACTGTGGCCTTCCGAACTAAAATGTAACGAATTTTAACACGTCGCCATGCAGATTTGATCGACTTAATCTCATCCTTCTTTCCAGAATGAGTGAAATTAGAAATCACTCTTTTTCTTCCTACACTCTGTCGTTATATAAATCGTTAGCATGTTCAGACGAAAAGCGGAAGTTGCAGGGTTCAAATCCTATGAAGAGCACAGCTGATTTTTAACGTTTTTCTGTGCCAAAAACAAAATGACATGAAAGCTATTAAAAAATAAAGCATGATATATGGAGGAATGGAGTCACTGCATGTAAATATCTGCTTTAATATGAGAAAGTTAAAATATGTTATTTAAAAAATGTTGTCCGAATAAACAATTAAAAACACAAACTTCAAATCTTCAGAATATCATTTTTATTTTATTTTACAATAACAGCTATAGTAAAGCAAAATATTTTATATAACGCTTTGCGACTGCGCATATAGTTTCACAGAACGTGCTAACGCGCATCGCAGCGCAAATACAAAAATTTTAAACATACTCCACCTGTACTCTGCTAAGCATACTGTTGCGAAAAATTCGGTGGTTGCGCCTGTATGTAAGCTTTCCGGCATAGCACTAGGGTTGCCATAAAATAGTGTATGGTAGGGTTTCCAGATTGGCGACTTTATCGGCCATTTGGCAACCAAATTGGCGATATCCCATGGTCCAATCGGGAAGCTTCTAGAATAGCTTCCTGTCCTGATATTTCTCGAAACGTGTGGAACCTAAGGAAAAGCTATATAAACCCCTGCGTTTCTGAGAGCCGGCATTGTGAGAATAGCTGCTTACTGTGAGTGCTAAGCTACGCGAGAGTTTTGTGAACGGAAAGCGATCGAGATAGTGCTTTGCCGTGAAGCTACCTTTACAGTATAGCTTGACAGTGTATTGGTGATTGTAATGTAGAGGAGAGCTAACATTCTCCTGACCACGAAACACAAAATGGGCTGGAGTACGAGGTTTGGGTTCATCTAATTCACTGCTTACATAAGTAAGGGATCTATGGTTTAATACCATTTCGATTTCCCCAAGAATGGTCGTCATTTTCTCGAGGCTAAGACAAGCCTTTCCAAGGACTTTCCTTAAAGGGTTCTTTATACTTCTTATGAGTCTTTCATAGAACCCACTCCACCATGGGGTATGAGGGACAATAAACTGTCACGTTATTTCACGTAGAGCAACAAACATTTTTTAAGTCCGGATCAGCCAAAATTTCGGAAAAACCTTTCAAAATCCTGTCTGTGGTCTTACAACGCTTACAGTTATCAGAAATGATGACCTTACAATTTCCCTTTCTTGCCAAAAAACGTCTTAAAGACAAAATAAAACGTTTCGTCAACATATCAGTAATTAATTCGATATGAAGTGCTCTAGTAACTCCACATGTGAATAAAGCTATGCATAATTTTTGTTGAGTGTCCTTTCCGGAACGAAGAAAGACTGGACCAGTGAAATCAACTCCAGATATAGTAAATGGGGGATTTCCAAAACTCGATCCTTTAGCAATTGAGTTGCTATCTGTTTAGCAGGTTTTACAGAGTATCTGCTACAAATGAGACAATTTTTTAAAACCTTCTTTACAGTTTGTCTTCTCTTTGGAATCCGAAACCTATTTCTAATTTTAGCAAGAGCTCTGAATCGATTCGTTAAATTCGTTTTAGAATTTCCCTTCCCTCGACACCGGAACTATCTGTTTCGTCACTTCACAATGCCCAACTCTTCAATTCCCAAAAGCGCCGTAGCTCAGCGGAGACCAAATCTCTTTTATTGAGAACGAGATTAATTGACGTGGACTTACTTAGACTATCATATTTTCCTTACACTGACCATCCAACGGCAGTTTCTGTAGCTACTAATGATGTATTCAACCACTGAAATCTCTTTATCAAATCCCAGTAATAATCTGATTCACAATTCCTAGATAACTCCTTAAAATCAAATGTTAAAGGAAATTCTCAGGACTTCATTTCTTCACAAATACCTTGATCTGGAATATTTATTGCAGCTTTCGATATTTCATCAATTTCTAATGCTTCAATAAACGCTTCACTTCCATTCAAAATATTTCTTATCTTCAATTCCAAGCTTCGGTAAATTTGCCTTTTCGGAATCTTTGCACCAAAGCTGTAAATATTCAATTTTTCTAAACCAACAACCTTTAATCCCAGCCTTTCAGAAACTCTTTTCCTCCTCATCTAAGTATTTATTAACTTCCATGATCCCCGTTTGAGGTTTTGTCTTATTAGCGGAAATTTTGTAACTTTAATTAAGTTGGCAACAAAGCTTACTTTTTTACATTGTTGTTTAAACCTTTCTCAAGCTTTTGCACAAGTTGTTGAGTAGTCGTGAGCTGGAGAATATTATTTGGGAGAAGTAAGCTTTTTGTGAGTTTCAAGGTTTCAACATTTTCAAAACGCGGTATGTCATATTATTATGCACATCATTTCCAACTCTTGTATATTGCAGTGTTCTCCAATTGTTTTAGAATACATTTACTAACAATTGTCAATGGGAATTTTATTTTCCGGTGACAGCTACTTGAATGTAGATAACTATTTTGAGGCACATGGCAGATTCAATTTATATCCCAATTTCCAGTCTCTCTGTCAATCTAGACACCCAGAAATAAATGTAAATTGAGAGGGAAAAAAATGTCAGTTAATGGGTTACAAATGTGCTCTCAGAGCCATTATCAAATGAACAAGAAATAAAATCTGACTGCCCTTTTCCAATAATTCCTACTTTTACGCATTGCAACAAAATTCCTATTCTGTCATTCAGCATATATTTCAATGAAGTAGCAACTGTTTCATTAGATTTTGTTTCCGAACCATGTTCAGTCCTTTATTTTTATAGAATTTTCTAATTCAAAGCATATTGAGCGAGCATGTTTACCGTTGCAAAAGAAGCGTTTTGCCCCATTTGCAGGCCTTTACACCGCAATTTATATTACAGCATAATAAATATCTTTTTTCTCATAAAACCTTCTCTCTCTTTTTTTGAGAGTTCAAATTCTCATACAAATGGGTCACATGCTAATGACTGCAAAATATACAAGTATTTGAAGTAGCACAGGTCAGCAATTCATTAGCGGAGTAAAGAAATTTATTGCGATTGGGGACTCCAAAATTTCTGTGGTTAGGTTGTTTATACTGGTTACGTGTTGGGTGCAAAGAAGGAGAGTGTATATGAAATGTTCTCTCCCTTCTAGTAATGCAACGATGTAAAAAATCCAACAACCCCTTTAAATTACGATTTGTGCTCGAGATTTGATTTTTGCTGAATTCCGAAACGAGGTGGGTGGGAAAAGATTTCAAAATTACAGCGCAAAACTTTGTGGTATCATTTTCTGATTTTATACCTAAACTCTCAAAAGGACGAATTTGGGTATGACGCTTAAAATACTCTCTCTTGTAAATTTGTAACTCAACTCTTGTAAATTCAAAATGTTCTTTAGCGGTGTCACGTTCAAAAGTTTAGACATCTAGGCGTTGATTAACACGTCTTTCTGGCCAAAGTTATCTTGGATTAATTTAAGAGACGACTTAATGTTGTCTGATGTAATAGCGAAACCTTTAATACAAGAAAGAGCTTCGCTCCCAAGGCAACTAAACCAATAAGAAAATTTTTCGACATCTGAAAGGGAAGGATTTTTGTCAATAGAATTTTCGAATTGATTCCAGAAATTTAAATAAATACTTAGATGGGTCCCCGTAATACGCATGAACTTTCAGTTTAGGTAACTCACGTTTGTATTTGGTCTACTTTGGTTTGTTATGAGTTAGTTGCACACCTATAACAAACCAAAGTGAGGGTTTTTGTACAAAGGACGATTTTATTTTATTCTTTATAATTTTACTGAGTTAAATCTAATTACTTCATTACAGTCATCAATTCTCCCTATTTCAGACGGCATTTCTGCATCATCTAAAAGATCTTCGATTTTATTGTCAGTAGATTTGAGCTGTTCGTCTTTGATTTGTAACTGAACTAAAAGACTTTCTATTTCATCTATTTTTATAAAGGGTTTCAGACATACGATTTTCTATTTTTGATATTAATTTCGTGACCTGTCCTCTATAGTAGGTACGTTGCTTCTTAAGTCTATCTAATTCTTTGGCCATTAATAATAATAGTGCTACAACAAGGCAATTCTATACTGCCGAACGAAACCGTAAACAAACTACTACTACACAATGCAATTTCACTTTACTTCTTCGAAACTGAAACAAACTAGTATCAACAAATTCTCTAAACTAAGTACTATTACTTACCTTATCCCAGGGTTCCACCAATTTACGAAAAATAGATATCAATTTTACTCCAGGTTGATCATACAAATTTCCTGTCAGATGCACTAATATTTAAAAAATCTGATGTGCAACCATATGACTTCTTTGTACAGAATATTAAATTATACGCATTTTTCCTGCCTTAAACTTATTTCCTCGAACTTCATTAGAGATATATTTATCATATAATTAATTCAGTTCTCACTTCGAGACAAGGTAAAAATACATAAAAACTCAAAATATCTATACTAAAAATTGAAAGATATAGAAAAACATAAAATATCAAATACAGTTACAAAATTTAAAAAAAAAATTAAAATTAAAATTACAGTTTCTATGCAAAAACAAGCAATTCGAACAGCCGTAAAACAAGTAATTCGGCAGATTTTTCGGTATACAAAACTGAAAGTTTACTTTTGGTCTCACTCGGCAAAAAGACAGTGAATGCGCAGAAACCGACTTAATTTGTTGTAGATGCTATGCTGAGTCAACAAATGGGATAATTTAATAACTTAAATTGTAATTACAGAATGGATTAAGCATGATTTAATTCGCAATAAGAAAAGAAGATGTTATCTTTGTTCTTGCGAAGCTTAGTTTCTCTAGATTGGCAACAAATCAACTATTCTGCTAAGTTTCAAATGTAAACAAATATGGCTGCTATACTAAATAAGAATTAGGCTTAGCCGCACTTAAACAACGTTTAAATTGTTGCTAATTTTACAAGTGTTGCATTCAGGTTAATTAAAAGCATAAAAACCTTAACTGGAAGATAAGGGCAACATAATTCAATCATTTTTAAAGCAAAAAATGCACAATTTACAAACATATAAGAAGAAAGAAACTGAACTCATTGAGCCGAGTAACAGAGTGGATATATATATATATATGTACTTTTGGTGGTGCTGTCGATTGCAAACAAAATAGAAGATGCACATCTATATGTTGTAGCAGTCCTATACACAAAATTTCAACGTTCTGAGGCTGCTCGTTTTTCAGTTATGCGAATACATACATACATACATACATACGTTCTGAAGAGATTTTTTTCGTGGATACGTACGCACAGATGCCACGAAAAAATCTCTTCAGAATCCATTATAAATCAGATTTATAATTTTTAGGGGTAAAAAGAGTCCTTTATTCTGTCCTTACGTGCAGATGTTACGCAAAAACATCCTCAATTGAATTCGATAGCGGTCAAAATAGATATTTTGGCTGAAATATAGTACCTGAAATTTTTCACGATTACTTGCTTTTTACATCGTACAAGGAAATGTTGTCTGAATGAACAGTGTTGTCTGAATGAACAATTAAAAGCACAACTTCAAATCTTTAGAACATCCATTTTCATTTTATTTTGCAACAACAACCGTGGTAACGCAATATATTTTATACATCGCTTTGCGGTTGCGCAGATAGTCTTACAGAGCGTACTAGCGGGCATCGCAGCTCAAATACAAAAATGTTAATCAGATTATTTTACCATCACCTAGAATATGACTTAGTCGTGTAACACATTTGTTCACAAAAAATCTTAATCGACATTGAAGAAGGGATCGTCTGGCTGTCAAAAAATTTGAGCCAGATATTAATATGCTAATATCAAAACATTAGCCACGAGTATCTCATTGGTAGGGTCTAACTAATTAATGAGAGCCTATTTAATAGCCTTAAGAATAAATCTGAAATAGTATATATCATTTTTTGACTAGATTTGTAAGTAAAAATACGTTTCAGTTTTATCAATTAAAGCTTTTAAAATTTATAATTTATATTTTTACATTATATTGAAGTTGTTTAATTATTATGTTTTAATAACCCTTAAATAAATATTTCATACTACATTTGCTTTCCACGTACTTAAAAAGTTAGGGCTCAGGTTGCCCCCAAGCAAAAAAAATGTTGAGAACCCTTGATTTAAACTTAGCGAGTAAGCTTCTTTACGGAGTTATTAAAAATAATTGACGGAAATGTTTTGTAGTAATTTCCTAATAGAAAAAATGTAGTTACTCAAACAATTCTTTAAGAATATGCAGATAAATCCTCTTCAAAAATACAGACAAAGCATTAAAAAGAAAGACGCCTAACGAACATTATTCTTCATAAAAAATATTTCTTTTAATTTCTTAATAATCTGATTGGTTTATCATTCTATGGAGATTTTACACTCGAAAATAATTAGACTGTGACATGTTTCATAAAGTGACTTCTGAATTCGCAAAAAAGTCAGTACTTTAAACAGACCTGTTAATGAGTTCCTTCTAAGTGGGAGATTAAAGTATTAAATGTTCCCAATCTTTTGCATATTGTATTAAAAAGTCTTTAACATCTCTAGTGCGTAATAATACACTGCAAGGCTTTTCGGCATCTAAACATTGCAGTTTACTATAATCTGTTGGTATGTTTCGATCATCGAAGGGTAACATTGTCAGGACTTCCATTCCTTCTAGTAACCTTTACCTTTGCAAACATTACTGGAGTCCTGCGTGGGATAAGGAAACGTTCTCAAAACTATGTTCGTGCGTGTGGGGGGGGGTAGAAGATACAACAAAGATAAGAAGGGTTAAATTTACCCTTTATTTCTCACAGCGTACAGCCATTCCTGCACTCCAGGATACAGAAACCGGCACTTATGGCCTAAAACGTAGAAAATAAGAAATAAACTAACTTAACTAAATAAGAACTAAACTTAGATGCTTTACAGAGAGTCATAACGCGAAGATTGGCCTTTTAACACAACGTATGTAGTGAGCGGAATGCAAAAAACTACAGTACGTCTTCAAATATCAGCGAGAACTAAGTTCTGGCCTGAAAGGTAGACATGTAAAGCAGCGAGATGTCGGTCTCTCTTTTTCTTTTGGCTAAAAGCCATGTCTTAAATACTTATACAGTTTGCAACCTCATTTGTATAAACAATTCTACTCGTGCTTATTCTGACCGAAAATGGAAAATAAGAGAGGATAGCAAAGTTTTAAAATTAAATAAACGTTAGTAAAACTTAAAATCCTTCCAACATAACTGATTTTCGATCTTTTACAAAAACAAAAAAGTTACACTTAAATGTGAACAGTTTTTTTTTCTTTTTTTCGTATTAGAAAATTAACGCCAAAAGAACCAGACTGCTGACGAATATCTACAGCTTGTGACGAAGATACCTTTTAGAAATTTTCCTCCAAGATTACAACTTTATGAAAATCGAACTGCCATCAGGTAATTTAACTGAAAGGTGTAGTAAGAAACAAAGAAGTTCATAATTATTTACATACAAAGATTACTTTTGTGTATGTATCATAGAAGAACGTAATAAAAAAGCCAGTATTTTAGAAAGGGAATCGGTTTTCATTATTTATTTTCAAGTTTTGTCCCTCTTGGGAAATTTTTGTGTGTTTCTTTTTAGTTCATATTAAAAGCAAGTTATTTAATGGTTGATTTGCTGCAATATATTACAATTCTTGGATAAATATCAATCTGAAACTTTTAATATTTAGTTTTCTAAATAGAAACTTCTTGCAGATGCCAACTTTTAGACTTCAGGCAGAAAATAAGTATAAATTTAAAGTTTTTCTTTGCGTTATTTTTATATGAACGTTTTGACAAATATGTAATAAAATATTTTTTAATTTGGTTAAAAAATTTTGTTTTATTAACAACAACAGCAACAAAAGTTTTTTTCCCTTTTCTTTCTTGCTCCCCCCCCCCTTATAGCGGCGAGTCAGTTACTTTCAGATCGGACATTTGGCCCCCGTGCAACTTGAGTCTAAGACCAGTGGATTATGTAACACCTGAGCAACTGGTATTTAGTTGTAGGAAATTCAGATTAAAACAAAAGTCGAGGGGGCAATACAGTGCTTAGTATTTTTCAATATGATGCGATAAAACATTACTTCTCTATAAATCCTTTAGTTAACTATCCCTTTAGTCAGTTGCTTTGTTCAGTTAAACGTGAAATAATCAACATATATTATAAAAGTAAGTGTATATTGTGTGTGTCGCTAAAACTCAGAAATGAGTCCCGTTACGATCAAGGGCGTTATATGGTGTGGTAGTCCTCTATGCCCCATCCATGAAGAAGGTTCCCGTTTTTACCTGAAGTGCGTGCTTTTGAAGACATAAGGGCTGGAAGTTTCACCCTCTAGAAATTACTAGAACAGTCCAGAACATTCGAGAGCATTTCAGAACATTCTAAAGCATCCCGGAACATTTTGGAATGTTCGGGAATAGTCTTTTTTGTATGGGTGGGGCTACCCGTTGGTAGGGGTATAAATCAAGATCAGTAGCTGGATCGACCGTCAGTTTCTTATCACTGAAGTGCAGTGAGTGAATAGTGTGAGCAGCAGTGAGTTTCTTATCTGTGAAGTGCAGATGACCTCAACAGTGATTTCTGCAACACAGCCACTACTGAAAACGAATTCATCGATCAAATTTATCCAAACATTGTTGTTCACAACTATACCAATTCGGAGTGGCTATTTCAAAGGCAAATTTTGACAACTAAAAATAATATTGTCGACGATATCAGCTTTAATATTGAAAAGAAAATTTCCGGTGAAGAGAGAGTATACAAATCGATTGACACGATGATAAACATTGAAGAAAGTGTTAACTTTCCTACAGAATTTTTAAACTCCAGTACCAGGAATACCATTACCTCCTTCGACTGAAAATTTTATCTCCGTTGACACTACTTCGAAATCTCAACTCACCCAAGCTATGTAATGGAACAAGCATGGTCGTCAAACAGCTATCGAATAACATCATCGAAGCCGAAAGGAAGAAGGACACACAGTATTTATCCCCCAGAATACCACTAATATCTACTGAGCTGCCATTCTGATTTAAAAGACTGCAATTTCCAATCAAATCAGCCTATAGTTTTAAAATTAATAAAAAGCAAGGACAAACTTTAAAACATTGCGGCATCAACCTCAAAGGCTCCTGCTCTTCACAGTCAGCTATAGGTAGCTTGCTCTCGAGTAAGAAATTTGAAAAATTTGTTCTTATACGCCGGATAACGAAATAAAAAAATGTTGTTTGTAAACAAGTATTGTAAATAGTTAGAAAATGTTTTCGATAAGAAAACTTTACTTCTTATATTTTAAAGTTTATCCTTTTATTCCAACTATCGCACAATCTCATATTAACTCCCTGAGCGAAACCGGGTACCTTAGCTAGTTTAAAAATAAGATGTTGAGGTTCAGCATTAATCAATTGGCAGCCGGTTAAAGCCACAAACATAAACTGCAGAATGCTGAAATTTATGAACAGAAAAAAATCACTTTTCCTGAAATATTCATTCAAAAGTTCCGAAGTTAAATAAGCAGGATCGATGGCCAGTTGGTATGAAAGATGATTGAAAGGTTTGAAATATGATTTTCAATCTTTGAGGAGTCGTATAGAAATTGAAACCAGCTATAGAAACTTCAACTGCAGGACGAAATGGCATACTGTAATACCACTGAACATGAATAACCTAAGTTATTTTCTAAGGAATAAGTAATCGTATGGTGATGTTTCTGATGGATGAGTATCTGTCACTGATGTCCGTTTGCATTACTGATGGGCGCTTCGCTAGCGAATAGACCGATGGTTAAGTATGGTCTTGGCAAATGCTAAGAGAAAGTATCTTATTTTTTTTCTATAACAGCAACTATATTCAGTCAATTATGAGATCTAGAAAAGCATGCAACATGATAGGGAGCTTTTTTCATGATTCATTAGAAACATGATTCTAATTTTGTGACCGGACATCTTATCCATGATGAACTTGACCATGATATATATGCTGAAACTGTTCCTAACCTGAATTTTAGGTTTGAGAAATCTTGGTTTTTTTTCACAGTTAACACTCAAAAAACCTTTTTCAATGTTTGTCGATTACTCGCTTCTCCTTATTTGCTCTTTAAGAAGAAAGGGAAATGTAAGAAATTATGGATTTGCTCTCATGTACCGTGTTTTAGTGATATTGTTAGAACATCTGTCTTGCAGCTGAAAATCGGAATCGATTTACAGAGACAGAGATAGCATCTGATTTTTTTGTGGTTCCGCCTCCAGAATGTCTTATAGTATAGGCCAAAAATGGCTTACTCACGGCACGAGTGTCATAGTGTGGCACGGAGGAGTTTTAACAGTAGCACGCGAAGACTTAATGAATTAAAAAAATTAAGCAATAATAATATCGTCTGTATCATTTCCGTTGATAGATACACTGATTAAACATATTAAAATAAATATAATAATTTAATTTCTTTTCAAGACGTTAATTTTAACCCAACTGGAATCCAAATCCAAATTATTGACCTACAGCAACACATTGCACTGAAAAGCAAATATAAGGAACTTATTTCAACTGCAAGTAATCCAAATTACATTGAATTTTTGAAATTTCTACCAACAAGCAATTTTCTAAATTTACACGATTTGGCAATCAGATATTGTTGTATTTGGATCAACATATGTTTGTGAACAAATGTTTTCCGTTATGAACATAATAAAATTAAAATACCGTTCAAGACTAAAATTAATTGATATGCACCTAAAACACCAAATTTTGTTAGCATCTTCAAGAACTAATCCCAATATAAATGACTTGATGAAAAAACTACATATTCAAAAACCACATTAATTAAGTACTGACTGTTTAATACTTATTTTAAATTAAATGTTTCAAATTATTCATTTTTATTTTATGCATAACCTAACTGACTGAACCTTTAAAAATGTTTATTAACAATAAAACCCTAGATTGTAACGTTTGTTTTATTTATTGTTTTTTAGATGTCCATTTCTTTACTGCATTTTTAAATGTCCACTATTCAATAGACATCCCACAATCCGCCAAACATTTTTTTCACCTTTTTATATTTTTTAATGTGTTGGAAAATTTAGGAATGCTAATGTGTGGAAAAATGCTAATATAACTCCTAGTTTAGCCAATTTTTCTAATTTTTTTCTGATTGCAGAAGGAGTGCCGATATTTACTTATTAATTTAAAAAAAAATTTTTCCCATAATTCAAAGTACTAAGAATTTAATTTTCAAAGCTCTTAAGTATTTTAATTCATATTTATTTTACAGCGTGTACAATTTGTGCACGTACTGATCTGTCTCTATATTTGTATACGTCTTTCGTGTGTGCGCATGTTGATAACAAACAAAGAGAGAATGAATGGGAGAATTTTATTCTCTTTCGTTGTCCTTTATCATGGATAAAATGATTGGATTTCTGTTGCAAAATAAACAGATTTTCACTCCCTCGCTTTTAAGATAACTGCATTCCTCCGACAACGAAAGGGGACAGGAATTGGGAAGCCGTATAATTTTTCTTCTTCTCAGGGATCCAGCCGGCACCACGACCCACTTTCCACCATCGAGAATTACTCAAATACAGGAATCCTTACCGGCAAAGCACAGCCATTCGAATCGCTATGTGCCATGCAGACGATTTTTTATTATTTTTTTTAGTTTAAATTTTTTTTCCTCCGACCTGGATTTTTCGATAGAATTTTAATCCGCTTTATTTTTGTTACATTTATTTTTCTGCCGTCACTGCTGGAGGGAAAATAATGAAACGTAATCGAGTGGAAAGTGTAGGAGGAAGGACTTGATGAAAAAGTAGGGGAAATGTTTCTTGTTGGTTTCTGAGTAATGACCAAATGGAAACGAAATTTCGAGCGGAATGAGCACAACGACATCCCCGGGATTGTCACTCTTCGGAGAGCTAAGTAGTTAGTGACAGTAACGTGACTGCAGCGGCCTCTAACCGTCTCGTTTCTAACAGACATTTATTGGAAATTTTCTAAACGCTTCCCTGTTTCCCAGATATACAATGTCTTGCCATGTATTAATTTTAATCGCATTAGAGCTTCTTATTACGTATGCAAAAGGCGTTATGAATTAGATCAGTAATTTCAGTGCAGGAGAATACCAAACAAATTGTAACGCACAATAAGAAGCAAAATACAAGCAACGCATAACAAATTATTTGGAAACGAAAAGGAAGGTTTCGTGACAGATACACTGTTTCCACTATTACGCCGAAGTTTACCCTGTGGATAATTCCTTAATAGGAAGGGAATATTATTTATGACCTTCCACAAAAAGAAACGTATAACCGTCTTAAAACCAGACTTCGAGAATTTTATTTCTTCGAAGCTGACGTTCATTTTCTTATATAAACACCTTTTATTTTTCTAAATATCATGCTTTATTGCATACAATACTATTTTTAACGTTCCCCTATATTGATCATATCTTTACATTCTAAATATCCAAGAAGATAAGTAAATTAATTCAATTAAGTCTTAGAGTTAAATCATTAATTCTCTGCTATATATTTCACTTATTTACGTATTTTAACTTCTCCCGAGAAATCTTTTCGAGGCGTTTATTATTTTTAGTTCGCAAAATTTGCAACCTTTTACATAGTATTGCCATATGCGAAAATTATTTATTACAAGCTCCATGCGTAAGCAATACAGTGAAACAAACGCACAGCTTATCTTGAATAATTAAATACTTCCCCCCCAGAACTTAGCATAAAATTGTTTTAGATATTAAAGTAAACTTCATTACATCATCTTATTCATATATTAATGTCAACACGAGATTACCGTTTCTTTTAAATATTGTTACGAATTTCACATTTATTTGGCTATTTATTTAGAATTGTAATTAAAATTCCTTTTTATTTCCCCGTGCAACGCAGACGATTTTTGAAGAGAAAGCTACGTCGAAAAAAAAATAAATAAATAAAAAAATAAAAATAAAAGCGCGTGTTCATTTAATGCTTAATAAATAAATATCTCGTAATTACCGTTGCCATCCAGAAAAATCTAGAAAAATCGAAATTGTTCTACTGATAATTAAAAAGCTTATAAAAGCCGAATTGAAACACCTCACCTCACCTCAGTTGTTGTTGCAGTTGTTGTAGTTATAGCTGTAAAAAACGAACTGCTGTTTGTTTACTGTAGCGATTTCGCTGTGCGATAGAATTATTTTATCTGTTTAGAATTGAGTTTTTGCTAAACGTTTGAGATATTTTGATATTCTGTGAATACCTCTGAAGAAATACTTAAGCATTTTGATTTATTTCTTGTGGAAAGAATAAATTTTGTTAATTTTTCAACGACTTGTGCATTCAATATATAACGAACCCGTACGCATGCAGCAATATTATACTTTTTATGTTATTTCCCTCTTTTTTACTTTAATGGCAAATTTGAGTTGTTACAATGCAATCTAAAGTCTTGACACAACAATTTATTTTTAAATTTTTAAAGGATACTTATATCAGCATTAAGTTACGACTTATATTAGCCTACATTATATTTTTTTAAATATGATTTTCTGTATCAAGGGTTTATGATTTCTAGCTTGTTTAAATGCTGCAAATTCAAAACAAAGTGCAACAGCACTGCAGTGTTTTACAGCAGTGACTGAAAACCCATAGACAACCACTAATCATAGGCCTCTACAATCACCAATATTCTACGATTACGATTAATGGTGCTCCTTCCTTTTCATTTGTTCATAAATTATAGTGATTTAAGACTGACTTTCAGTGATTTTAAATCACTGGTAACGAAAACGTGGATGAATGGTATTATTTACAGCTTTGAATGGTATCTGTGCCCTTTAATTTTATTCTCAACGGCCTCATATTAGTGATGTATGGTTTACTTTTAATGACCATCAACCCGTAGGTCACTGGTGATCAACAGCAGTGACGAGTATTGGTGGGCTTCGCATTAATTTAAATTTAAGAAATATATCCAAATTTACTGCACCACTTATACCGGTGATGCATTATTTACTGATATGGGCGATGATTGTTGATCTCTAGGTCACTTGGACAATGATTATCAGTCTTTGGGTCACCAAAGTCCAAACACCTTTTCCTACTACAGTTGTGCTTTCCTATTATTTAAATTCAGTTTTAAGCTGGTGGGAATTTGAAATCGGCTTGACCACATCAATAACCCATAAGTTAACCTGAAATGTACCTCAAAACTCAACCGTGACCTGGACGGGCAGCGGCGGATGTTAGAGACCAACATACTTGATGAGCATCAGTATGCTTCAAATTGATTTTAATTTACATACGTATCTACGAAGGTAATTTTTTTAACTCTGATGAACCATAAAAAATGTCAAGAGTAAGAAACAAAACTAAATTAGTTCCAAAAGTTACGAACCGACATGGTTACTTTTCAACAAAGTTACTATGAATATTCAGACTTTTGCCACACCGCTGAAAGCGCACTGTAGCTTAAATAGCGTCATGGCTTAAAATTTTCTTGCTTACGTACCAGACTAACTTCACTGATTCCACATTAAATCTTTTCTGCTTTTCAGCCATCAGATTTAAGGAGGAAAATCCTCTCACAGTAAAAAACAGTTAAAAGCATTAGAAATCTCTTTGTCACCAGTTAGAAGCTTTCTCCCAACTCTCATTGATTCCCCAATTGTCTCATTGGACTTATTCTTCAATTTATTCACAAAATTATAGACCTTTTTGATTAGAGAATATCTCATCAAGACTATATGACTAGATTAATTGGTTACAGAAAAATCTCATCAACACTATGTCTAAAGATAAAAATGCTCAGAAGAAATTTAAGAGAAACTGGAATGAATTAGTGTTTCTCACAATGAAAAACTCGAAAATCTCATGCAATTATTCCTCCCTTCAGGAAGTAAACACAGGGCGAATTTCCACATAAAATGACTAATGGTCTCTGTAGTGGCTTTCGAACTAAAGTGAAGTGGACGATAATTCGTCACCACCAAAATTTGGTGACTAGGTTTTCTCCACCTCAGTTGTCATCTTTTTAAAAGGGGGAAGAATGTAAGGTTTTTATTCCTTTTTACTCTATATCCTGGTAGTGTAATAGGAAAACAAGTACGACTAGCAATCGGAAGGTTTGAGTTCGAATCCTAGCGAGGCCATTGAGCCCTTTTTACGTCTTCTACTCCACCTACCATGGTTTCTACAAATTAACAGTGACCAGCAGAAAATTCGATAGTGTACCTGAATAATAAAAGTTAGTCAGCATATGGGCAATTCAGTAAGAAAGGAACATGATAACTGTTTAAATGCTTCTAACTACTTGAACAACCAAACCACATTTTTACTTCCTTGAACGAAGGAAAGGAAGTATTGTAATCGTGAAAAATTTCGGATATGATATTTAAACGTAAATACCCATTTTAACTACTCTCACATCTATTTGGATGACTTTTTCGACGTGACATCTGTATGTACGGAGAGAATAAAGGACTTTCTTTAAAACGGATTATAAAAAGAATTTAAAATGAATATCTGCATGTACATCCGTTCGTATGCATGTATCTCGCATAAGTCAAAAACGATTATCTGGGGAACGTTGAAATTTTATATATGGGACTGCTATAACATTTAGTTGTGCACCTCCCTTTTGTTGCAGTCGACATCACCAAGCATATAGGTATTTGAATGATGTTTTTCTTATGTTCTGGTTAATGTTTTTATTTATTAGTAATTAATTTGTACGGTCAAATTTTTCTTATAATTTTCTCTGTAGGAAGAATATGGTTCTGATCTATAGAAAGCTAGAACACTACCCTCGATTACTTCGAAATCTTTTTTAAATTCAATTTGAATTTGTTATGGTCAAGGTGAACCAGTGACATACTAAGAAGGATAACTGATTCATTTTCTGGACTCGTAGTTTATGAATGCTTCCGGCCCAAAAGATTAGGCTGTATACGCGTGATACTTTTACGCAATCAAAAAAAAAATAACTGCAGATGCGAATTTTATGCTTTGCAAATCTAAGCAATGTATGCATTTCTATCAGTAATAGTTTGTCGATTTCTAATATTTACAATACAAAAAAAATTTAGGAATATCTTCACAAAGACTGGGGTAAAATACGTGTGCCAAATATAGGACGGAAATTTCATATATATATGAATTATTATATATAAATATAGGAATAAATATAGGACAAAATTCAAATACGGAAGTTTTTAAGGAACACTAACTTAATCTTAAAGTCATCTTAAAACTATTCACTTAATTTAAATAGTTGACTAGTCTCTCTCACTGTGCTATTTTTTGCTTCATTCTGGAATTACCTTATCTCTCTGAGGGAACTAATAATAAGCTCATCATTTCAATATTTTAAATTCAATGCTTTTGTAAGTCAATAGTCAATCTACATGAAACTGCATAATTCTATTCCGATTTTTCATGAATATTCTAAAGTAGAGAATAATACTTGATTTTAGTTCGTTTCTCATTAACAACTAGTATTTCATATGCAGAGTTACCCGATCAGCAACTACTGCTGAAATGTTTATTACCAAACGTCAATGTCTCAATTGTATGTATTTCTATTCTGTATGTACTAGTTTTGTGCAGTTCTATATTATCTATGTAAGTCTCAGAATCTTTGAAATTTACAACATTTAACCCTAATAACACTTTTTCATGTGTTTTAACACTATTTTAATGGGTTTAGAACGCACGTTTGGTAATTTTATAAAACCAAATATGGGTATAGGCTTCGACAGTACAACGATAAAATTCTGCTTCATGGTAGAAGTCTGAAGTTCGAGAGTTTAATAAAACACTTCAGAACACATACTTTGCTGACACCATACTTAATAGTCATTTTTATGTTCATGCATATCGAAATTCCTCTTGTTAATAATAATTATTAGTCCAAAGCGGCAATTTGCCCAGAAGGACTATAAATTTCGTTTCGGCATATTGCGTCGATTCGCTAAAAGCGTTGTTTCCCTTTTCAAATTGTTGCCACAAAATATTATCGCTTTGCATTATATTTAAAGAAATTAAATAATGAAGAATCTGCATAAATGTATGAGCACATGTTTCTCGCATTGTGATAAAACAGCGGTACCTAGAGCTATCGAATTTTGAATATTGAACCTTTCCACCCGAATGTGGGCATCTGGAAACCCAAATATGAAATTTTAACAACAAACTCAAGGATTTGAAAGCAAGCAATGGCACCGTTGTACGGAAAAAACTTTTTTATCTCCAGCGCGTGAGACTGTGAATCGGAAATCTAAAGATGTGCTCATTTAAAAATTATTTTGCGATATTGCTCTTGAACTGAATTTTATGGTTTAAGGGGTGTCGGAACTCCCTACACCGACAATGTTAAATTGGCCATATTCGATGTACCTTTTCTCAAAATTTACTGTAGATATACTCTTGAAATTTTTTGTGTAATTAACGTACACTTATCTGATTACACTGAAATGAGCTTTGAATTTTAGACTAATTTATAGACTATTTTATTAGGGATAGTAAAATTTAGCACTTTTCTCACGCAAAAAAATTTGTGAAATTTTTTTATCTTAATTTATCATCAAAAGCTCATCTCAGTAAATATTAGAAAATATAATAAATAAGCCATGAAAATTTTAGGTACCTGGGAGCACTAGTTCCTGAGAAAAGGTACATCGAATATAAAAAAATCCCGTTTGGAGAAAAACGCGTTTTTATGCAAAATTCCTCATTTATCAAAGCATTAGATGATAAAATAAAACTAGATTTTTTTAAAGTTCTAATTTTCATAGAGATTAAAGTATAGTAGTTTTAGAAAACTAAAAGTGTAGAGAATTTAAAAATGCAAAAATCTCAAATCAATATTTTTTGAAGATTTTTGGCTTAAGTGCGAAGAACATGACATTTAATAAATAAAGGTAACACACAAAATGTTAAAAATACGCTCCTTTGCACGTAATTTAAAATCTGAAAATTTTCAATTTTTTTTATTATAATACTCTCGGTTTATAATTAAACATAGTTTTGCATTTTATGTTATACTTAGTACAAAAAGCACATATTACTACATTACTTTTTACAATAATAGCTCTATAACCCACTTTCAGATAAAATTTTCAAGTTAAAAATGCAAACTGCTTACATCACAGTTCTTGCGGATAACGAAATCGTTTCTACTTCTCCATTAAAAATACATTTTATGAAAAGAACTTGATATAAGAAATAATTATATATCTCAGTCATAGATTTCCTTATGAACATAAACAATGCGAAATACAATTTAGCTTGTTAACATGTCTATAAAAGCAGCAGTTCTAGAATGAAAGTCGCGAGGACGAAGGCTTATAAATATAGCTTGCATTATGTTTCTTAAATAACATCTAAACGTCCTACTTACAGACGTTCTTTTATATTTTAATGAACTTCTTGCTTTGTTGTTTATATATGAACAGATGAGTTTTCATTCTAGGCAATTTATGGTCAAATGTAGGGATTTATATTTCGTTTGAAACTGTGAGTGAAAAGTCGTAACGCCTACTATCTTGAAGTCAAGGATCTGACACAGTTCTGAAAGATTTGTCTCATAAAAACAAAGTTTTGAGTATTCTCTTAGAGACAGAGAAAAGTGTGTTGCGTTGGAATTGAGAGTAAGAATTACCTTTACGCAACTCTGCAATAACAAAAGTTAAGGGTAATATTAATTCATGCAACATAATAATGCTCTAAAAGTTTTTTCAACTCTTCGAGCAGATTTAATATGACTTTTTATTTATGCATGATAAGTCAAATTGAATCTAAGAGACAGTTTATTTTCTTAATTGTCATTCGCTAAAATTCTGACATAAAAGTCGCATGCCTATCTAACTACCTATCTATGTATCTATCAATCTCTCAGTTTAGCTATCCTTCATCCATAAATCCATCCATCCATCCATCCGTTCGGCCGTCCATCCATGAATGAATGGTACATTAAGAATTATCATGGGAATTTAATATACATAACCGCGGGTTGGGAGCAATTTAAAACTTCCTTTTAATTAATATCTTGATCAAGACATATGAATAAACACTAGAAACACAATTTTTAAAACACCTTCCAAAAACCTAGCCACTGATGTCACATTTTTTAAAGGCTCTCCTTTGGATGTTTTATAATAGCAGTAAAATGCAGTTAAATAAACAGTAAAACAATGATAAGACTAAATAAAATTTAAATGATTACACTTATCCCTCGATTTATAAATCACTCGTTTTTACACGCTTTAAAAACTAACGGATTTCAAAAACTTGGTAAAAATGTATGTTCGGCTGCTTGTACGCAAATACATATATTAAAAGTCCTTTTTGAATCTCATTCCTTTTGAACCCTGGTGGCAAACACAAAGATGGGGATTTCCGTGTTATAAAGGGGAATGCACATGGTTTGTACATGTATTTCACAACAGTTAAGCTATTTGGTTCATGTGAACTAGTGCAATATCAATATCAGTAATTTAGCAGTAAAGCTTACATAATTTTTATCTACAGATTTGAATGTTTACTGGTAAGTTTTCAACGTTTATATTTTTTGTGGCATTTTAATAATTTACGTAAATTTTTTAAGGTTTTTAAAATGCCAAAAGAGTTTTAAAAAATCAAATAAAAATAAACGTTATTTCTTTAGAAACAAAAATTGAAATATTAGATCGTCTGCGTAATAGAGAAAGAGTAACGAATGTTGCTACATTTTACTCCATGAATGAACCCACAATAAGGACAATTAGAAAAAATGAAGACTATGTTAGAAAAAGTGAGTAGCTAGAGCTTGCAACAGTAAGAGCACAATTTCATATGTAAGAGATGATACAATAGAAAATATGGAAAAGGCATTAGTGATAATGGATAGAAGACCAAAATCAAAAACGGATTGCAATTGATACTAATGCTATTACAAATAAGGTTTTAAGATTTATAAAGTACTTAAGAATCAGTCACCGTTGGCTTCGTCAGTTGAAAAAAAGGTGTCTTTTTCCCCAAGCTATGGTTGGTTTGAGAGATTTAAACAAAGACATTTTTTACATAATCTAAGACTGAAAGGAGAAAGTGCATCTGCTGATTCGGATGCAGCAGAAGAATATCCAGCAAAATTTGCTGAAATCATTACCGCCAACTCCTACACTTCTACTCAGATCATCAATGCTGACGAGTCCTGGTTGTTCTGGGAAAAAAATGTTTGAAAGAACCTATTTAGCTAAAGCTTGCAAATCAGCTAGTGGTCATAAGGTAGCGAAAAGTCGTATAACAATTCTTTTCTGTTGAAACGCTTCAGGCGATTATATAATGAAACCAATGGTTATTAACAAATCCAAAAACACCACGCTCATTTAAAGGAATAAACATAAATAACTTTCCCGTTTATTGGATAGCTAATAAGAAAGCATGAGTGACTGCCATAGCTTTCGATGAATGGTTTCGTAACATGCTTGTCCCGGATGCCAAAAATTATTTTAGTTAAGTATAAAGGGATTGCCTTTTAAGGCTCTTCTGTTATTTGATAATGCACCTGGTCATCCTCAAGATTTACAAATACGGAAATGTAGAAGTTGCCTTTTTACCAAAGAATACAAGTTCCTTATTACAGCCGTTAGATCAAGGAATAATTTCGATTTTTAAGGCATTGTATATCAGATAAACCTTCAGGTATACTTTAGAACAAATGGAGAAAGACGAATCTCTTACACTTATGGATGCACGGAAGAAATTTACAATCTTACATTGTGTTAAGCATGTTGGACTGTCATATACTCAGATTAAACAATCAGCGTTCAACGCATGCTGGAAAGCAATATGGCCTGATGCTGCCAAAGATGAGAATGATAGATTGCCATTACAGCGTGAATACTCTCAGCTCACTAAATTGGCCCAAACTATAGGAGGAGAAGGTTTTGAGATTTAGCTCAAGCAGTTATTGAAGAAATAATGGCTGATGAAGAACTAAATGAGGATGAGTTAGTCAACGCGATTCATGTTATGAGATATTTCTCCCGCCTTTTTCGCATGTCTTCGTGGTGTAGCGGTCAGCACACTCGACGCGTATTCGAGAGGTCCGAGGTTCGAGTCCAAGCAAGGGCGTTGCTCATTTTTCATGTCTCCTGTTTTCAAAATAACTTAATATCTCTACAGTGGCGCCTGAATCACGAAAGGTGGTGGATGATGATTCTCCGCCACATGATTTGGCGATTGGGTTCCCTAATCCGCAGTCGGCCTTTAAAAGCGAGAGTATATAAGGTAATTGCTCCCGCCTTCTTCGGCATGTCTTCGTGGTGTAGTGGTCAGCAGGCTCAACGCGTATTCGAGAGGTCCGTGGTTCGATTCCTGGCGAGGGCATTGTTCATTTTTCATCTCTCCTGCTTTCAAAAAATACCTAATGTCTCTACAATGTAGCAAATAAACATGATAAAACCAACGATTCCGATGAAGTGCAATCTGAACCAGTTGCTTTCACAGCAAAAGTCATCAGCGTAGGCCTTGAATTGGGAAGAAAACTAGGTAATCATTTTTTACAACATGACACTAACAATGAAAGAGCTCTCTAATTCCAACGGTTGCTTAGTAAGTGCTAAATCAATATAAAGAGTTTTACAAAGATTTAGGAAAAAAACCTAGGCAATTGTTAATTACGGATTTCACTGCAAAGTCTTGTCGATCTGAGATCTTCCTTAATTCTTCAACCTTTGAAGCAGAATCTCATCAAGAATGCTCAAACGACGAAGGTGACATCATACCAAATTCGAAGTACCAATCGAGAAGAAAAGACTACTAGTTCATGAAATTGGTGACAGTGATCAAACTTATGATAATTTTTTTAATAAACTTATATTTTTCTATTGTAAAATAAATGTACTTCTATTACCTACATATATTTGTTATTTTACGAACGAAGTATAACTTTATTTGTTTTAAGATGTCTTGCTTTTGTTTTATGTAAATAAATAACTAAATTATGCCCATTTAGTATGTTTTCGTTTTACAGGGTTTTATATAGCAAAATCCAAGATTTCAATTTACACGGTTCCGTGTAAATTGAGGGATAGGTGTATAATGTTTCTTAATGAAACATTATAGTAAACATATATGGGTGCATGTAAATAAACATGAAAGTAGAATTTCAGCTAAATATACAATTTCAGGGATATAGAAACAGTTAAATTTATATAGAGCATGAGAAATAAATAGGATATCATTGTTAAAGGATCCCTAGCCTTACTGATCATTTTGTAGGATGGGGGAATTTTTCACTTTTAGTTTAATTTAATTTGGACACTAAAGGTATTAAATTTAATAATTAGACTGCAAGGTATATTTTAATTTTATAACAGTTATTTTAAGTTAATGCAGCTTTTCTGTCTTACCTAGCTTCAACTTACAACTCCCTACTAAAATGAGTTTTTAGAACAGCGTTAAATAACAAATGAGAATAGCATTCAAGTCCAGTTCAACTAACTTCGACAGAGACAGTTAGGATTCCTGAATAGCGCGCATTTGCCTTTGGGCTATGCTGTTACCACTGTCGGCTGTATTACGTGCCTTTTGATAGTTCGCTGGCTAATTTAATATTACGGGCAACTAATTTAGTATTGTGTTAGGTTCGGCTAAATCTTTTTATTTAGTCATTAGTTCTTATTTCCTACATTTTGGGTTTAAGCCCAAGGGCAGGCTTTGTTGTACGTCCAAAGAATAAGGCCGACTGTTAATCTTATTTTGAACAAATAAAGGGCAATTAATCCTACTTGAGTTTACGTTTCTGATCTTGGACTTAGCAGTTCACTAGGTTCCTCGACACTTAATCTGACAGAATAGAAGTGAAGAAGCCTACAGTACTAAATTGATCAAATGTTGAACAAAGTTTTATAAAGCCGCTATTAAAGAAATTATTTTTATCTTATTAAAAGGGCGTTAGCTCGAAATGGGATTTTATGCCGCCCACGATAAACGACAAATCGCTTTTCAAATTGTTGCCGCCAAATACCATCGCCCTGTATTATCATTAAATGAATTAAGTAATGAAGAATCTGCATGTATGTACGTATGCTCCTCGCATTGTGAAAAAACGACGGTACCTAGAGCAGATAAATTTTGAATAACGTTGTTCTTCACCCGAACATGTGCACCTGGATACCCGAAATTTATATTTCATATTTTGTGAAGCAGATTTCAAAGCGAAAAGTGGCAACAATGTACGGAATAAATTATTTTTATCTCCAGAGCGCGAGACTGTCTGTCAGAAATTCTAAAGATATGATGTTTTTAAGTATTTTGGGATTTTGCTGTTCAACTGAAGTTTATATAACCTAAGTGCGAAGACTGTGACAACTAATAAATAGCGTTAACACACAAAACGTTAATAATAAAAAGACATACCAAAAAAAATAAATAAATAAAGTAAAATAAAACTTTTAGGTTTCATATTACGCCCAAAGGGGCGCTTTTTACACTTACACCCATATACAAGTTTCGAGACTATTTGGGCTAATGTCCTTTTGGGATAAAAATATTTAAAAACAGCATATCCTTAGACTTTCCGACAGACAGTCTCACGCGCTGGAGATAAAAATGTTGCTTTCCGTACAGTATTGCCATTGTTGGTTTTGAAATCGTTGAGCTTTTTCAGTCAAAAATTCGTTAAAGTTTTAGAAAACATGAAATAAAAATATAATATACATATATAAATCTGAAAGCTTTCAGATTTTACATTGCGCTGGAAGGAGCGTTTTTTTAACGTTTTGTGTGTTACCTTTTTTTATAAAATATCATGTTTTTAGCCCTTGAACTATAAAATTCAGTTCAACAACAATATCGCAAAATAATTTTAAAATAAGCATACCTTTAGAATTTCCGATACACAGTCTCGCGAGATGGAGATGAAAATGTTTCTTTTTTCGTACAGTGATGCCATTGCTAGCTTTTAAATCGTTGAGTTTTTTAATCAAAAATTCGTTAAAATTTTACAAAGTATGAAGTAGGTAATAAAACAAATTCCAAATTCAAAATCTGGGCTACCAGATGCCCATATTCGAAACATACATTGTTAAAAATTTGAGGGCTCTAGATACCGTTGTTTTATCATAATACGAGAAACATATATACATTTAGCATATTCTTCATTATTTAATTTCTTTAAATATAATATAGGGCTCTAATATTTGCTGGCAACAAACTATACAGGGCGATAATATTTGGTGGAAACAATTTGAAAAGTGAAAAGGAAACTTGTAGTGAATCGACGCGAAATGCCGTTCAGAAACTCAGCAGCCCTTCTGGGCTAACGCTTCTTTAGGCTAAAATATGTTTTGTAGATGATCTTACTAAGAAAATTAAAAATTGATATGATAAAAGACTGAAAAGTAGAAACGCATATCAAAATACATAAAACTGCATCGGAAATTCTATGCTGCTAAGCTGCTTTTAAAATTTTTGTAATTTTGTTGTTGAATCTTATATGGTTTAAGTGCGAAGAAAATGGATCTTCATAATAAAGCTAGGAATAAGCTTAACAATAGAGCTTAATAAAGTGCAACAGCAAACTGGTAGACTGCGAGCTCAGCCAGAACGCAAAAATCCTTAACAAATCTTTTTGAGAGATCGTTAAATTATGAACTCTTTCATTTTTTTTTAAATTTTTTCTTTATTTTAAGTGTTCTGTATTATATTGAAAAACTTCAGGAAGAATTGTTTCTGTTTTACGAAAAACTGGTATAATCTGTTCATGTTTTTAGAATGAATCGTTGAGTCTTAAAAATGTAATTCGAGCTAACGAAACTTAATGTTTTGCTTACGAAATATCTTGTGAAGAAAAAAACAATATTTATAGCACTGCCTGATAATTCACCGTTTTATTTAGTAAAAACGTTGCTGTAAATCTTGTGCTAAAAAAGTGCAGATTTCATTTAAAATCAAAGCTTTGAGAAATATGCTTTGTTCATATCACTGTATAGAACATCACTAAACTATGGCTTCGGAACATTACAGTATACGAAACTTAAGAATCTGCAAAAATTCTGCTGCTTTCGCGCACGTATGCAAATTCTGTCATAGCTATGTGCAGGATGATAGCAGTATGAAAATCCAGCCGAAGCAACACATGATTCCGTTTAAAATAGAGGGCAACTCAAGAAGAATCCCCAGGTTTCAATTTTTTATAGTTTTAAAAATAAACAAAATAGAATGGCAAGTATCATGCAAAGGGCAGAAGTTAGTAGATGAGATTCCATTGCTTTATTCCATGACTCCATGACTTTCAAAGTATCGTCTGTCTCACTACTATAGTTAAGGACTAGAAGGGAAGTTATGGATTTTCCCTTCTAGCATTGCACCAACACAATTTTACATAGCAAAATAACAATTCTGAATACAATGCGGTACTTTTCCTAAATGCATATTTGTCACAGAAGTTGATAACGAATAAATTTAATTGCTCTTATATATACAAGGAGTACTTATACGAAATAATTGCATTGATATTACATGTCATAGAAACACTTCTTTCATTATTCACTTTAGTTCTATCTTATTCATTCTAGTAGATATATCTTATTACATAAAACAATGAATTGAATGTAAAAAATAGTAAGTTTTAAATTGTAAAGAATATGACGTTAGATTATCGTTTTAAAAGTTCTTTATGATGAAAAATGAAAATGGCTTTTGAATCGCAGAGCATGCTTTTAGTACTGTTGTTTGCTCTATGCCGATCGAATATAGTGGACTAGATTATTGAGTTCTAAACATCTGGCGTGCTAGATTTCTAGAAATTAGTGCCTGTGATTTCTTCCTTTGGGGATATATATAAAATAAGGTGTTTGTATGTAAGACCACAAGCTTAAACGAACTTAAAGAATTCACGTCTATTATTTTCGAAACAGTTCCCGTTGACACTTTGGAAAGTGTTTGGTAAGACTTAACACTAAAGCTCTAACTAAAGGAAATTGTACCGAACATTTGCAAATAATTTATATACTTTTTTAATATATTATCATTCCGCATTGCTAATTTTCGAAATTTAACAAAAATTGCGATCGGATGATTCTTCCTAAATTACATGTTACCATGAAATGAAAGGAAATAAACTAATAAACTAGTTAGTTATGTTAATGAAACATTTTACATTAAACGGATGTTCTTTGGCTTAAGGACGCCGTATGAACGTCTGAGAATTATTACACAATCCGAAAGCAGCCATTCAGTTAAGCAACCATAAAGTTATGTGACCATAAATCGGTCATAAAATCATACGCCTTGAAAGTGTTAATAGATGCTTTCGGATTCGGTTTAGAAAAACTTATATTGCTGCAGATAGATCTTAAAATGATTAGTTAAGATAATTAGCGGCAGGCAAAGCTGGATTTTATCACCAGATATACGAAGACGACTATGAGCAACCATTGTCTCTGCAAAGTTGATCCGTTCTTTTGAACAAGGAAACTGCACACCGTATAATTATGGTGCTACTAGCCGCTGAACTGCACCGTGATTCTTTTCAGATAAACTACCGGATAGAATACACGAGAACACAATGAGCAGAGATCTAGATCATAGAACAGAATAGCTAGTTTTTATGCAACGAATCTAGAATCATACTGAAATCTCGATTAGCGGTAAAGTTTTGAATTACCTTAAAGCATTGACTGAAAGCTAGTTCAACACTAGAAGAAGACGGTTCTGAAAAACGTATGATGAAACCAACGTGTATCCTTCAAAAGAATTTTGCTAAAGCGCTTTGGGGTCCTTGTAGATCTGGAATGCCAAAATGATGCATCCGAATATTCTTAATAGGTTTGTGTGAAACCAGCCTTCACTTCTAAAAGAAAAGTACAAACAAAAGAATAATCCTAAACACGTTGGTTTCATCATATGTTTGACCCATTGATTTGAGAAACCTAAAAGGTTATAATTTCTTACTTTGGATATCCATACTTTGTGTTATCGTACAAAGACAGCATTGCAAAAGTTTCGTGGCATCAGTATTAAGCCTCATTTCTCTTTCAGTCATCATGTTTCGTAGAACATGTATGAGATACGGTGTCAGCTCCAGCAATTTCCCACACTTCGCCATTTAGAACCTGTGCGTTCTTTTATAGCATTTCTAGAAAAGTTTTTGTCAATCATTAACAAGAAATTTCAACAGCTGTATGCCATGATGATGTCAAATTATTCGCGACACCAAAAGCATTTGCTGGTCACCATATACCCAACTGTCAGTCTATTAGAGTTATAGCATTTTTTATTACAACTTTTGAATTATTCTTTCTGCTTTTACATTTTCTTGCTCAATTCTAATAGTGAAACTATAATTCAGTTCTTATCAACCCATCTCAGTGCAGAAACTTTGATTCTTGTCTATCCCATTAATGTATTAAATTTTTATGAGCAACTTATTAAGCATCATCAGTCGTAAATTCCCTTTTCTGAGTACTTTACTACATACAGCATCAGTCGTAAAGTTTTTACTGTGGGGGACCCTTAGTGACAGAGTCTTAACCAGATTGGTTGGTTTCTCTTTCTTTTATCCCCCCTGCAGTTTTAATAATTAGGTTTTTTTCAGGATTTTCTTCTTTTTCAGCTTTACGAGTTTTACTTTCCTTTCGTAAAAGCTTCTTTAGTTTAGGTTTTTTATTTTTAGAAACGCAGCCTTTCTTTTTATTTATGGTTTTCTTTTTGCTAAGTGCTTTTTGCTTTTCTTGTGCATGGATTTTCTTGTTTGCTTTTAGTATATGCTTAAAGAATAATTAAAAATAGAAATTTAAGTACTAGTTGTTACATATAATATTAGGAAAAATTCAGATTTAGATTACTGCCAGCTTGAAAGAAATATTTCATGCTTTTCAAAAGAACATGAAAAAAGTTTCCCCATCTTCAAATAGTGAAAAAAAAAAAAAGAATTTGACGTGACCAGCCTATGACCTTCTGCCAATATTATGTTTTAAATAACAACGATCTTTAAGCAAACTACCACTGCCGGTTGATCCTTTGTAAATAAAATCTAATATACTGTTCTAATATACAGAAAAGTCTGCAATATGAAATTCTGAGATACATTTTTATTTCAAAATGGAATTAAAAAATTATGGTTAGTTTTTTTAATAAGATGGCCAAATTTTTTATTTATTATTTTAGTTTATTTACGAAGCATTACTTTCTTCTCACTTACACCACATAAATAAATTTCAACAACAAACTCACAAAATCTCTAAAAGCAGCATATTCTTTAGAATTCCCAAGAGAGTATTACGTCTTGCCATTTTTTGTTACATTAAGCTAAATTTTTTATATTCGCTAATCTTTTGCAAAAATAATATATGATATATTTTTTCACGAAACTCTCTTCAGAGCTTCAAATCAAGTACCACTTCCGGTTGATAAGTAGTAACCAAAATCTGCTATGTTGTTCAAATTGTATAAAAACCTTAAATATCAAAACTGAAAAGTTTTCGGTTATATTTCAATATACGTTTTCATTAAAAGTTGTTATTGGCTTCAAGTAAAGTACCACTTACGGTTGTCTAATTTTCCCCCAAATCTGGTTAACTTTTTCAGCGCATGCAGGAAGTTTAATTACGAAAAAAGTAAGTTTTTAGAAGTTCGATATAAAAGTTATGGTGGACAAAAGAATCATCACACGCATACACACAGATTGTAAAAATAGTGAAAGCGTGTTGTGGAGACCCAATTCGTGCTTATTGACTCAAAATTCGATATGGAATTTTGGACCCAAAACATTACCTTCCTTGCGTATGTATATAGGTTGGCGAGAAGTAAAAAATTCTGTACCATTTTGGATTTCAAATTCTTTAACATTAATGTACAACACAATAAAAACAAATGAGGCAAATTAATACTAACACAGACACTTACAAAGACAAAAAAATTCTTCAATTAGCAAAAGAAATTCTTGTTATAAAATGCATCGTTAAAGACAAGGTAGAAAAGAACTAGATCGCAAAAGCTACAATATAAATGAAATAAAACCGAAATTATGTGTAATATTTGTTTTGTATCTTTTTTTCTAAGTTAAATTTAAAACAGAGAACCTGAGTTCCAAAATGAAAATCTTGACAGAATGCGATTGCTAAAAATTAAATTTAACTATATTTTTTTTAAGTCTGAAAAGTTTCAGATTTTAACAGTCGCCCATTTATTCTAACAGGAGGGCTTGTTAAGGTTTTTTACGCTCTCAGCGAGCTCGCAGTCTACTAGTCTACTCTTATACCTACTCCTACTTAACCCTTTCTTTTGTCTTTTTAGCTTTATTAGCATCCTTTTCTTCTAAATTACGTCATGTACAATTGAACAACAAAATTACAAAAATTTTAAAAGCAGCTTAGCAAATACGCTTAGAATTCCTGTTGCAGCGTTAAGTGTTGGCATACATTTTTCTATTTTTTCCGGTTTTTCTCAGTTCATCATATCATTGTTCAGCTTTCTTACTAAGATGGCTTTACAAAACCTTTCTTTTCTATTTATTATTAACGTTTTGTGTATTTACTTTATTTAATAAATATCACGTTCTTGGCCCTTACATCACATAAAATTCGTTTCAACAGCAATTTCACAAAATGTTTAAAAACAGCGTGTGTTTAGAATTTCCGACAGTCTCGTGCGCTGGAGATAAAAAATTTTTTTCGTACAGTGTTGCCACTGCTCTCTTTGAAATCGTTGAGTTTGTTAACCAAACATTCGTTAAAGTTTTCCAGAATATGAAATAGGTAATAAGACAAATTCGAAATTCAAAATTCGAGCTTCCAGGCCCATATTAGTGTGGGGCGATACGTTATTCAAAATGGATTATGCATGTCTGTAGGTACCGTTGCTTTTTCACGATCCCAGAAACAAGCATACATTCATGCAGGTTCTTCATTATTCCATTTCTTTAAATATAACACATGGGGTTAATATTTGGTGGCAACAATTTGAAAAATGACACGTCATTTATAGTGATTCAACGGAAAATGCTGTCTCGAGACTAATGTCCCTTTCGGGGTAAAAAAAAAACTTTCATATCACTTTGTCTCCGTCAGGTAATTATACTGTAAACAAATATTCCAAAGGATAAAGAAACACAAATTCAAATACGGTGGTGATAGTATGAAAAAAAATTTTAAGAAAAAATTAATTTTAAGACAAATTTAAAATTAAAAAAACCCAAAGTAAATTGACACTGTTTTTCTAAAAAGAAAGTTCTATGCTTTTTTTGTTGGAGAGTGATACATATCAGGCTTCCTTTACAAAAAGTAAAAATATTCTTTTTGTTTTTGTTTCAATTCCATTTGTTATATGTAATACGAAGGTAAAGAAATAATTGCAGAGCTATTTGAAACTTTCAATAATTTAAATTTTTATTTTATTTTGATATTCGACTTACCTTTAGCAGAATCGTTTCAAAATTTAGGGACCGCAATATTATTTTACCATGCATTTAGCATCCACGCGATCTGGCAATATTGCCACTACGCAAAACGTAAAATACTTATTCATCTTTCCAGTCTAAACAGTCCATTTTTCATAGTTACCATTTGCAAAAGCTTAAGTTCTTTTATTTATTTTTCAAATTCTATCAATCTATGATTGCGTAATAAAATGAACAATGAAAAGACAAATAACGTATCTATATGATAATTTTTAAATGCATTTAGGTTATGATATATCAACGGACAATTTTATGAATTTCAATGTTACTGAATTTAAAGAAAGGTGTTTCCTTTAATATTATATATTAAGTATAGTATCGTTTGATTTTCGGAAGTTTATATATTCAATTTAAATGAGATTAGAAACACCGTATGGCCAGGATAAGATTTCAAAAATTTGGATGTGTACATCACATGACTTTTTTGTACGGAACATTAAATTATACTCAGTTTTCCCTGCATTTCATTTAAACTTATTTTATAAGAGATATATTTCTCATTCAATTATATCAGTTCTCACTTCTCGGCAAGTCAAAAATACTAAAATTTCAAAATATCTTTATTAAAAATTGAAAATTATAGAAAAATATTAAAAAAAAAACAAATACAGTTAAAACAATTAAAAAGAAATTATTATAGAGTTTCTACGCAAAAAACAGCAATTCGGCCAGCGGGCAAGAAGGCAGATTTTTCGCTGCACAAAACTGAAAATCTACTTTTGGTTCCACTCGACAAACCTGCAGAAAGACTTAATTCACTACTCTGCTAAGTTTAAACTGTAAACAATATGACTGCTATAGCAAAAAAATTAGGCTTAGTCGCACTTCAACAACTTTTAAATTTTTGATAATTCTACAACTAATGCATGCAGAGGAAATAAAGTCTGAAAAATCGTAACCGGAAGATAAGAACAACATAATTCAGTCATTTTTAATGCAAAAAATGCACAACTTACCAACATATAAGAATAAAAAAAACTGAACTCATGGAACCGAGTGACAGAGTGAGTATATATGTATATATTTATTATGAATTATTGGTTTATATATATACTTCTGTTCCGGCCCATTGAACCAAAAAGGGAGGTGCACAAGCACATGTTATAGCAATCCTATATACAAAATTTTCAACGTTCTGAGGCTACTTGTCTTTGAGGTATGCGAGATACATGCATACGTACGTACGTACAGACGTCACGAAAAAAAAATCTCTTCTGAATCCATTTTAAGTCCTTTTTGTAAGCCGTTCTGGGAAAAAGAGTCCTTTATTCTGTCCTTGCGTAGGGATGTCACGCAAAAACATCGTTAAATTGCATTCGATAGTGGTCGAAATGGATATTTTCGTTGAAATATGATACCCGAAATGTTTCGAGATTACAATACTTCCTTTACTTCGTACAAGGAAGTAAAAATATGCTAAATTAATTGATATCTTCAGTTCAACTTCTATATGTATTTTGTTTATTGTAATCTCAAATTATGATATCTTTTCTCAGCTGAGTGTATTTCTTGCAGAAAGCCATCAATATAGACCGTCTTACTCAGCTTTCTCGTGAAATGTCTTCAAAAATCCAAGGTCATATTACATTCGGGCTAACATAGAATGTGATTTTTATCCACACCTTTTCTAATGTATTTAACAAATGTACTTAACACCATTTTGCTTTAAACGTTTTTTCCCCCCTATCACAAACATCTTGGGCAATATTTTTGGTAACTACCTTTTATGCTTAGAAACACTAACTCTCGTTGAATTTACCACGCCCTTTATCTAGTGTTATTATTACCAGCCTTCAAAATGCTAGTTTGCAGTTTTTTCAGGGTAGCAGTACTTTGTAGCGTTTTAATAGGTTAATGTAACTGAAGAAACGACCTGCTTGAAGGCTGCAAAGGAGTGGTTTGAAAAGGGTTTTGAAATCCCATTGATGAGCAAATAACTGAAGGACGGAGCTGTCACCGAAGTTAATACTTTTACTGTTTTTTTAATTAATAGCAGTTATAACCATTTAATGTTTTAAAATTCTCAGATAAAGAAAGAATTAAGTAGTTAAATTTACCTCATTAAATGTTCATAACAGTGAAAGACGATTAGGAAAAAAAATCAAACTATATTTTCATTTACTTCGTAATCATTAAACATCGTGAATTTGAGAGAATTTAGCAGTTATTAGCGCACTTTAAAAGGTTGTTAGTATTGCTGCCCAAACCATTTTAACTATATACTTTCTGATGACCGCAGAGATCACGTGACTTATACATAGCTAATGTAAACAAGCAAGTCAGATGATCTCAGAGATCACTTATGTATAGCTAATGCAAAATCATTCTTTCTTTTCCTTTCTTGAGAAATGTATCTCATTATCATTAAATTATTAGCACAAAATTCATGAATCACATTTATGTGAAATTAAGTGTAATGTAATTTTACCATTTCTACATCCATACTAAATTCTTCAATATAATTTTCCTTAGCTATGAATGTATTGGTGCTAAACGCCCATAAGCCAGAAAATGATTCTTTTGTTAACTACCTATTTAATACCTGATCAGTATTTTATCTTCGATTGCAATAGAGTAAATGTTTGATAATTCTACAACTATTGCATGCAAATGAAATAAAGGCAGAAAAATCATAACCCGAGTAAAGAAATGTAACTTTGTTAGCTACATAAATATTACATAGAAATGTAATTATTAGCCCAGAAGGGCTATCATTCTCGAAACGGCATTTTGCGTCGAACCACTACAGACGACTGTACCACTTTTTAGATCCTTGCCAACAAATATTATCACCCTGTATTATACTTAAACAAACAAAATGATGACTAATCTATAAGAATTTTTCTCACACTGTGAGAAAACAAACGGTACTTAGAGTCATGAAATGCTGAATAACATAGTCCTACACTAGAACATGGGCCCCTGGAAGCCCGAATTTAGAATTTAGAATTTGTTTTATTGTCTATTTCATATTTTGTAAATCTTGAACGAATTTTTGACTAAGAAACTCAACAATTTCAAAGCGAGCAGTGGCTACACTGTAGGGAATAAAACATTTTTATCTCCAGCCCGGGAGACTGTCTGTCGAAAGTTCTAAAGATATACAGTTTTTAAATATTTTTAGCCCAGTGTGACGTTAGCCAAAATGCTCTTGAAATGTGTATGCGTCTGTAAATGAAAGCAATTCCCGTTTGAGCATAGTATAAAATATGAAAGCTTTCGGATTTTTTTTGTTATTTACAAAATAATACGTCTGATTTTCCTCCTAGTTTTGAAAGCATTAGATATTTCTTTCTGACTGTGTTTTTATTTACATCTACGTTCCGTTTCACCGTATACTTCTGACAATAATAATGGTTTGTTTCATATTTTTTTTGGATACCGGATACTCCGCATGAAGATCTGAATCACTCCTATATTTATGCAAATTAAACAAAAGTATTTCATTAAGAACTAAAAGAATTTAAAAGAAGTAATTCCATTTTTAAAATATCATTTTTTTCTTTTTAAGGAGAATAATAATCGTTAAAACACTGTTTCTAATTTATTTGGACATAATGTTTCCTGTTTGTTGCAAAAATGAGTTTCCGTGTTCGCCAAATGCAGTTAAATGCTGCTTATTAATGCAAAACTGAATTTTGAAGAGGACCGCATTCAGAGTTTTAAAGCTGATAATTCCATTTGTATGTTTTGCTCTGCTATTAATTCCATTCAGTTCTCGATAGTCGTAAAATACTTTTTTGATATCCTAAATTTTTTTTATTTTAAAATTTGTCTTTCATTTATATGTAACTACTATTATGTAAAAATATAAATATATTTATATTTATATTTACATTTTAAAATTATTTTGGTACACCAAAATCGGTACCCAAATTTATCAGAAACATACGTACATTAGTGTGCCAAACTTCAACAATGTTTCAGTTTTTGACCGTACTTACGCAAAAAAAATCAACTGGAAGACATGAAATTCATGTTGCAAAAGCACAATGTATAAAGGATGAGGAAAGTGCAGTACAAAAAAATGAATGTGCCGCATTGAGTACGGAACGAATAAAAAAAGGCTTTTGACAGAGTGACATTGATACAAAAAACTATCTGCCCAAGGGGGAGAACAACAAACGAAAAACCTTAGTAAGGAATATGACTTCCCCTAACTGCAATGGTTGTCTTGCAGCGTCTGTCGATACTCAACATGGGATTATCTAACATTTCACGGGGTAAGAGCTTCCATTATTCAAGAAGCACTTGTTTCAATTGTCTGCAGTTCTATGGAGGGTAAGATCGTGCCGTCAGGGGTTTCCCTGAAGTATCACACGCATGTTCAATGGAATTTAAATCTGGGTAGCACGCTCATCAATCCATTCTGAGGATATCTCAACTTTCCAGCAGCTTCTCAATAGTATGAGTCCTGTGCATTGTCATCCGTAAAAACAAAGCTGGGACCGTCTGGCATACCAGAAAAGACGCACGAGGGGGATAACTTTATCGCGGTAATGATCTCCGATTAGAGAACCTTTGTCGAAATTGTGTAGCTCCGTCGTCCGTTCATCATAATGTCCCTTTATGTAAGCACGCCAGGACCAGGACTTAAAAGAGAAGGGCTAGCTCATAGACCTTTTCCCCCTGAAACAAGCAGTGAGGAGTGATGACGTAGCCAGGATGACACTGAGCGCGGAGATGCAATTCACAACATAGAAATTAGCGTTTTAAATTTGAAGAACCAGCGTTTCAAATAAGCTGTGTGTGAAAGATAGCTACAATTTGGAAGAGACAATGTTACTGCAGTATGCATTTTACATTGAACATTAAAAAATTTAATAGTACTTACTCAATTTTAAAATAACAGACAAAATGCGCTACTCTTAGCATAAAGTTACTTTTTTTTAATTTGCAGGGATTTTTTTTTTCTTTACATGCCTGTTTATTTCTAATCATTTATTTATCTGCATGTTAACTAAGAGAACTCTACTACTGCTTCTAAGATAACTAAAATAATAACTATTTAAAATTAACCAAAAACAACCTTAAATTGACATAGCTTTAAACATCTATGGTTATATATGGCAAAATTTCTGCTGATCTAAGTTTGAGCTTCAGCCTAATTGTAAATTTTACATTGGCATATTTTTCTTCCGATTCAACATAATAATAGATATTTTTTTAA
>KK117865.1:542762-555100 GCA_000611955.2 Stegodyphus mimosarum | reverse complement strand
TTGTCTTCGACATTTATGTATCCATTCTTTCGTCAAAATCAAATTGTCCTTTGGGAAAGCATGAAATACAATATCTCTTCCTTTCGTATTTCTATAAGTGTTACGGCACGTTGCTACAGCACAAGAAGCCATATTACATAAAGGATACTTTAAATGCAGAATTTAAAAGGAAAACTGATTAAAATTATATATATATACATATATATACACGAATTATTTTAAATATTTGCATTATTAGAAAACAAATATGTATGATTAAAATTAATTTGAGATATGCAACCTCCAGAAAATCGTCTCGCAAACTGAATGAAACTACAGTTTTAAACGCGCGAAATCAGAGCAGGTGCATAACAGTGACGTCAGATTACTACCAGTTAACCCCCTCCATGAGGCTCGCGTCGGCGAGGAGTCGAACAAAGGAATGACCCAGCCCTTTCTATTTATCCCTGCGCCAGGACAACCCCAATGCGTCTCTTTCCCAGGGAGAAAGCATGCTTCTGCCTCTCTTAACTGCCGCCAAGAACTGTTTGCCAGACAGAAATGACTTTCATCGGTAAAGAGGACGTGATTCTATAGAGAAGTTGTCCAATCTCTAACCACGGTAAAAGGTGCCGCGGATGGATTTCTTTGAATGGTACGCAGCGTTCAGAATGGTAGGCGAATAGGCCACCTTTATGAAATCGTCTTGTCACAGTGAACCGGGACAACTTCCGTCCAGTTCCTATGCCCAAATATTTAGCAATGTTGTCCGCTGTTTAATTTCGATCTCTTTTCTCTTTCAGGGGGATATATTGGTCATCAGTCATCATTGTTTTCCTTGGCTGACTACCACCAACTTTTCTTACAGCTCTACTTGTCGTTTGGAAGGCCCAGGTTGTTATTTGTGGTCGTTTGGAAAGGTGGGAAACTCATGAAACAATACTTTTATCAATTCTAAACTCTTGGGCTACAGGCGTCAAAGCACGCTCATCCTCAAGGTTGCCAGTCATTCTACTGCGTGTAAAGACGTCTCAGTATTTCTTATAACCATACTGTTCATACAGTCTCACTTTCCCTTGCAGAAGAATGCCTTCTTCTAAGTTGCCTTGCACTGCGTTCGATGTTTCCTGCGTGCCCTAACGTGTCTGATGTCATGCTGCTGATATTTGCATAGGCATCACCCTTCTACCGAGTGGGATCTGATTGCACTGATCAGAAAAATCCTTTTCCAACAATTTTAAAGTTGTATGTTGAAAAAGGAATCTGTTGCTTAAGTTTTGCACACTAGTATATAGGTACACTAGTGTGCAAAACTTAAGCAACAGTGACACAGCCGTTATAATATTTTATGATTTAATTATAATTGGGTTCTTCGTGCGATCTGGTAAATTTAGGAGAATGAAACTTAATTTTTGAGAACCAAGTGCTGTAATTGCTTAACAATAGCTTGCTGACCCTGAAGATTTCAGAAAGATATTGTCCCTGGAATAGCATCATATTAACTTTTTTCTAATATTAATAATTTTAATCATGTCTTTTACAAAATAATTTGTTTTTAATATTTACCGTTTGATTTCACTCTTGACCAATGGCTGTTTGCTAAGTTTTACAGATAAGTTGCTCCATGAAGTTTAATTATTTAGTTCCATATTTTTTAATTTCATAAATTAATTTTTTAATTGCCTGGTTATAATTTACTTTAATTAAATATTAAATATTTTATATGTCTATGTGCTAGGTAAAAATTTCCGTACTGAACTTTCGAAAATTCCTTGGCTATTAATTAGGTAAACTTCGGGGTTAGTTAGGAGGCTAGAATTTATGGTTTTTAAAAAATAAAAGTGGTGAAAAACGCTTTAAAAAGAAAACCGGGCTCAAAGAAATTCTGGCCTTTTGGGTGTCAACGATGGGCCATGGAAAAAGGAACCAACGCCTGATCATCAAACCAGAAATATAAAACATGGGATCTGAATTTTTCTTTTTCAAAAAGCGTTGTCAGTTTGCCTTTTCATGACAAAAAATGCATTAAAATTTCAAATTTCCCAGGAACTAGCTTTTAATACAACATATGAATGCAGTTATTAAAAGTGGTCCCGTGATCATATAAACTGGACAAACCAATGGGCAGAAATTGTATTTAGGTTAAACTTGCATGCTGGAGGGTAAATCTTATTATTGACATGATCTGAGGTTGAAAGATAGTCTAAAATGCAAAAACGCCATTTTTGAGGATATTAAGTGATTGTTTGATACCTCTACTTTACTATTTCGACAGATAAATTCTTGATATACTAGATGATTTCCTGATACTTATCGATTACCCAAGACCACTTTTTTGGCTATAACTATTTGGCTTCAATTTTTTTTTTTTTTCTGGTTTAGTCCGCGGCAAATTCTGCGAACTGCACTTGCTTGTCCTTAAATGCTTGGTTCCTAAAACGCTGAAAAACAGAAAACAAAATTGAAGACTGAAAATTAAGAATTAAAAGTGCAATGATTGTCGCCAGTATGACCCTTTTATTGACCAAAACAAATAAATAAGTAAAATAAAATACAAAATAAAAATAAATGAATAAATAAATAAATAAAATAAATAAATAAATAATATAAATAAATAAAAACAAATAGATAAATAAATAAAATAAAAAATATGAGAAGTTTCAGATTTTAACGGTCGCCCAAAACAGTTGTTAAGGTTTTTTACGCTCTCGTTGAGCTCGCAGTTTACCAGTCTGCTGTTGCACTCACTCTTCCATAACCCATTTCTTTTTGTCTTTTTAGAATTATTATTAAGCATAATTTTCTTCACAGTTACGCCACATATAGTTCAACGGCAAAATTACAAAAAATTTAAAAGCAGCATGCATTTAGAATTCTCTACGCAGTGTTAAGTGTTGGAATACATTTTTTTATTTTTTTCAGTCTTTTGCCAGTTCATCATGTTTATGTTCAGTTTTCTTAGAAAGATGGCTTGCAAAACTTATTTTTGTCTTTTTATTATTAACGTTTTACGTGTTAACTTCGTTTATTTAATATCACGTTCTTCCCACTTATGAAATTCAGTTCAACAGCAAAATCACAAAATACTTAAAAAAAGCGTACCTTTAGAAATTCCGGTATACAAGTCTTACACGCTGGAGCTAAAAATGCTTTATTCCGTAAAGTGTTGCCACTGCTCACTTTCAAATCATTGAGCATGTTAATCAGAAATTTGTTAAAGTTTAACAAAATATAGAATATAAAATTCAAAATTCGGGCTTCCAGGTGCACATGTTGGGGTGGAGGACTACGTTCTTAAAAATTTGATGGCCCTATGTACCGTTGTTTTTTCACAATGCTAGGAACATACATACATACATGCAGATTCTTCATTATTTAATTTCTTTATATATAATGCAGTACTGTAATATTTGGTGGCAACAATCTGAAAAATGAAACGTCGTTTATAGTGAACCAACGAAAAATGCCAAAGCGAATTTAACAGCCCTTCTGGGCAAATTACCCCTTTGGGCTAAAGTTGTCGAAACTTATCAAAAATGGGTTAGGTTATTCAATTATGGCAAAGCACACGAGGGCTATCTGCCTAAAGGGGGGATGCTTTCGTGGAAGACTTTCTAAGGGAAACTAGCTCGTATATACGTTACACATGCGGAAAACCACGAAAACACTCATGCAGCCAGCCCGTTCACGAGATTCAAACCTCCACAGACCGAACTACCAGTGTTCAGCGTCTTTACTGCTGGTGGGTTATCTAAAATGGGGCTTATTGTTGTGTATCGTGAAATCCCTATGTTACGTTATTCAACATTTGATGGTTCTAGGTATCGTTGCTTTTTTTTTCAGTGAGAAGTCCGATCCCAGGATCGAATCCCGACAAACGAGTTAGCTGCATGGGCATGTTCGTGGCTTTCCCTCTGTGTAACGTGTATACGTGCCAGTTTCCCTTGGAAAATCCTTCAAGAAGGCATGCCTTCTCTTAAGCAGATAGCTGTCGTGTACTTAATCAAATAAACTACACCTAAATTTAAATTTTACATTTTAATCAAGTAAACCAAATTAAATTTTAATTTTACATTGGCATGTTCTCTTCCAATTTTATTAAGTCAACCATAATGAACCTATTTTCCAAATTTTACGAAGATCTGTTGTTCTAATCAGCTTCACAAGAGTGGAATATTCGAGTCGTGTTCTGAAACAAGTCCACACTCACCATGAGATATATTTTGTGAAAATGATTACAAGGAAATCTGCGAACTTTCTACAAATGCTGAGGTAAGGGATGACCTCCGTTTAATAAAATTAAGGGTAGAGAATTGGTCAAATAATTCCTAGAAACATTATTAACAGTTAACATTAACTAACATTAAACATTACTAACAATGAACTTTTCCGCAACGCTTGCAGACATTCTACTAGTAATGACTTTCTTCTTAATTAAATTGCTGTAAGAAGTATGTATTTATATGTCTCTAGCTATATTTATACTAAATTAGTTAAATTCCACTGCTATTTTGAAATATATATGTTCCCATCTTTTGATGTTTTCATTCGGTGAATGTTTTCAAAATAGTAGAGGATAAATGTAATCACATTAAGCGACACCTATGGTACCAGCTTTATACTGACGTAGATTTCGAAAAAAACTGTCGATTTCGACGACGATTAGATGCAGGTCCCTCTTTTTCAGGAGCGAAGACAGACGTTTATGTGTTTCTTATAATATAAAAAAGTGACAGTTTCAATTTATGCATAATTTTCTCATTACTTCTCAGAATTTTAAGGGGGATTTCCGACGATTTCAAATACCATTTTTTTTAAAGCCCAAAGGGGTGTTAGCCTAGAAAGGGTTATTAGTCTCGGAACGGCATTTTGCGTCGAATCACTTTAAATGGCTGCATCACGTTTCAGATTGTTGCCACCAAATATTATCGTCCTGTATTACATTTAAAGAAATTAAATAAATAATGAAAAATATGTATGAATATATGCATGTTTCTCGCATTGTGAAAAAAGCAACGATACCTAGAGCCATCAGATTTTGAATAATGTAGTCCTCCACCCGAATGGCCATCTGAAAGCCCAAATCTTGAACTTCGAATTTGTTTTATTATCAGTTTCATAATTTTGAACTTAACGATTTTTTAATTAAGAAAACTCAACGATTTGAATACGAGTAGTGGCAACACACGGTACGGAATGAAATATTTCTATCTCCAGCTCACGAGCCTGTCTATCGGAAATTCTAAAGATATGCTGTTTTTAAATGTTTTTAGCCCAAAGGAGCGTGACAGTTCAAATGCTCTGGGAACTTGTATGTATGTGTAAATGAAAAAAAAACACTCCTTTGGGTGTAATGTAAAATCTGAAAAGTATTGAGAGTTTTTTTTTTATTACCCTGAAACATACGATAAATCCAAGAATCTCAGACTTCTTCCTATTATTTTCTAGTTACTAATAATTTTAATCCTGCATTTGTAAAATTTACGGGAAAAATTACCAGATGGCAATTCTAATATAAATCAAAAGTGAGAACACAGAATTGCTTTCAGGATTCGAAGTCATGTTTCAAGACCCGTTAAAACCTGGATTGTCTGCCATACCCATGTACGTACTTTATCATTTCCTAACTATCCTTTCTAACGTTTTTAAAACGTGTTCTAGAAATAGGTACTGTACTTAAAAACAAACTGTGCACATACAGTATAACGCAACAAAATATTACGCGTATTCTTGAAATGGAAATAAATATCGATTTCATACAACGGATTTAAATACCTTTGGTAAAATTTGACTGCTTTATTATATTAATATTGTTTAATTAAAACATATAAAATGCTTCTTTAATTTCCAAAGAGCTTTTATACATGTATAAAAACTTAATCACGAAATTATTATCACGAAACACTAAACTAGTCTAAAACAATTTTGAGAAATTTTAAAAGTTTCCGAGAGATTATCCTGCAAATTTTGCCATTTTTTTTCGTCAATAAAATTGCTGGCTTACTTTTGTACCGAATGATGATTATATTTTTAACCTTCTGACCGGCCAGGGTTTTCGGTAAGAAAGCACAAATTTCCCAAATCTACTATGAGAAAAAATTATTTTCTTGATTTAATGTAAAACTTGATTTTAATGTAAAACTTCTCCTGGTATTTTATACCTGTATTTGCGTACTTTTGTTATATAGCCTTGATTTCTTTAACATACTTTAACATTCACATATATATGCATTCTTAGAGATATCACAAAAAATATTCTAGGCCATATATATACGGCCTTACCAGTTAGAAGGTTTTAAATTCTAAATAGATCTTAATTATGATAACACGAAATCATAAAATTATTTTTAAACTACTTACTACTCGACTAAACCTTAACGATTCTTTTTTTTTTTTTTTTTTTTAAGGTTTTTTTTTTTTTTTTTTTTTTTTTGCGAAGCAAAATAAATCAAAAGGATAGTACACTGCGGGGTTGATGGATGGGACAGTTCTATATATCTCCCGTTCTACAGGGCCGATTGACAAAATTCAAATTGTGTTTTCCAAGTCTCGAAAGCGCGACTTAGGATATGTATTAGATTTATATATATATCATTGTTCTAATACAGATATTTTGACACAAAGTTTCTGAAATGACATGTTAATTTTTTCCCATATTTGGACTCTACGACTCAAATTATGACAAAGTGCCACGTTTGGTAATAATCCCATGAGTAGTTTTTAAAAAAATTAGCTCTCAAAATTTTAGCTTCTCAATGTTAATTCAATTTGGTATGCATTTATTAATATCTCTTTTTTATTACACTTATTGGATTCCTTCTTTCACAGTTCGAAATTTAGGTTCATTCCAAATAAAATTCACCCATTTTTTACAATTTATTTTTAAAATTTGTATTTTTAAATAATTTTTATAAATTTTTCGAAAAATTTTGAATTATAATCTACAAAATTTTTTCCATCAACTTAAAGTAGATGTATTTCTAAGCGTACCTACAAAATATTGCAATTTTTTATTCAAAATTTCCGAAGATATACGTGAATTAATAAATGTCCAGGCGCGGTAGGATAGCTTCCCCGCAAAGAGGTTCAGGGTTGCCAAAAAATGGCAAGGGAAAGCAGAGTTGCCCCATTTGGCGAGAGAAATCGCCTATTTGGCGACAAAATTGGCGATATGGTATAGCTGCATTGAGAACCTTCTGGAACGAATTCTTCCTGGTTTAGCCCAGAATGTTCTCGAACAGAAGCCAAAAGCTATATAAACCCTGCTGGTACGTGGAGAGTGAGTCGGTGCGAGGTCAATGCGAGACGGTGTGAAGTCAGTGCCTAGTCTACCGAGTTGATAGTCAGTCAGTGAGCGAGTGTCTCGAGTGCTGAGTTGGTCGTCGAGTGCATCGAGAGAGTGTATCACGAGGCAGTGCATCGTCGAGTCTCATCTTAGAGTGCGCTGAGCTTCGAGAAAGACTGACCTGAGTCGGGAGCTGTACTCTAGTGTATCGTCGAGTGCATCGCGAGTTGTTGAGTGGAGAGTCTCGAGAGTACGTAAAGTTCCGAGAACGACTGAGCAAAGTCGGGAGTTTTACTCTGGTGCTTTGCCGTGAAGCTGTCTCCACCATTATAGCCTGATAGCCTGAAGGCTGTGTCGTTGATTGTCTCAGCGTGTTTATAATAGTTCTTCGACAACTGTAAAAGTGTTTTTGGAGCTGTCTTGAAAAATACTGGCCAATAAAGCGTGTTTTGATACTTCTTCGAGAGTCGTCGTCGATATTCACTCCAAATCCACGAAACCTTTATCGTACGTAAGAAGAAGAAGAAGAAAAGTAACAATATATTGGCGCGTTTTGAAATTTGACATATTTGTTGAAAACGATAATAACATCAAATGTGATTTAAGCACTTTGTTAGAATTATTTGAAAGGAGGAACGATGCGACTTTTTTTCCTGTCCCGCACAATGGAAGAAAAAGGAAAATGGTTGCCTCATATTAAGAAGTTCGCCAAGTGAATTATTCTTGGCGCAAACTGAAAAAAATATGGCAAGATAAATTTGTGAATTTCTCCGTAAATTTCGCACCAAATTTTACAGAATTTAATATTTAGGCATAATTTGAATCGTAGAATCGAAATACGGAAAAAAATTGGTATGTTATTGGTTAAAAAATTATTGGTTAAAAAGTCCTATTTTGTTTCAAAATAGCTATATTAGAACAATACTATATATTAATCTATTATATATCCTAAGTCACACTTTCAAGATATGGAAAACGCAATTTGAATTTCGTAAATCGCCCCAGTAGAACGGGAGATATAGAACTTTTTTTTTTTTTTTTTTTAAAATTTCCTCAGTGTACATAATAAATGTCAAAGATCTGGGACTCTTCGTAAATTTAAGACAGAATACAGTCAATTTCTATCATTAAGTTCAAATTATTATTTCATTTTTTTTACATCTGATTTCCTTTGTAAACAACTATTAAAATGAGCATTTTCCAACTGCAATTTAAATTCAATAACCACCATGCACTTGAAAACTATGGTTTCCTTCATAACCTAATCACGATGTCCGCATAAAAGACTTTTTTCCTCTTTATAAACAAACGGTTTGATCCGTTATTCGTCAAACGCCAAAAGAAGAAAAAAAAATGTTCTTTAAATATCTGTAACACATCCATCACTCGTATTAGATGATGGCCGGAGTGAAGTTCACCATCCAGTTCAAGTTTCGCACATCAATCACTTATTAAATACGAATAAATATATCGCAGAATTGTGCCACTTAAAGCAGAAGCACTCAGAGAAAGGACAAAAAACTTGTTTTTAAGAGTGATAATAAATCATTTTAAGCAAAAAGTGATTCTAAATGTTTCTTTTTTACCGGATATAAATAGAAATGGAAAGCGCAAAACAAATTTATGATTAACGATTGTTAGAGCTATAACTGCAGACTAATGACTATAATAAGTTGTGCATGATACAATTTTTTAGCATTCTTATCATGTTGTTTTTTTATTTCATTAGAAATTGGCATTAAAATAAACATTATTCGCAGGTGTCTAAAGATAATATAGAATAAGAAAATGCATACGGCATCGCAGCAATGATAGCAGACGATATCGCAGTGCTTGTAAGAGCTGTTTTTTTTTTCTAAAACAGTACGTAATTTAATTTCCCCTAATCTGGAATATATAAACACTGTTAAATCATCCGTTAAAAATAAATTGTTAAACCGTAAAAATAAAATAACTTCGCAGCCATTAATCTTCTGTTTCATAATGATTCCTATCGAAATACAAAACAGGTATAAACATAAATGTTGTTCTTTTTAAACTGTTTAAAAATACAGGTAAATTGTTAAAACAATACTTTTTCATCTTAACTGTAAAATATGGGTTACTTCTCTTTCCTGTGTTTTTAAACTGAATCAATCGTAATTGTGATTTAATTGTGGACTTCGTTCCCTGTATTATATTGGTTAATCGGTAAGTCTACTTACTGTCTAATTTGATTGAATTGTTTATAGTTTAGTCTTTGCAACTTTCGAGTGTCATTGTTTTATGTTTCGTGAAATATTTATCATCGTTACAGTGCTTCCATTACGTGAGGAGAGAAATCCTTCATTTGTCATCTACTTCAGTGGTCTCAAACTCATTGCAGGCGGGTAAATGCACGATCTGAAAAGATCTGACGAGCCGGAATTTTATTATTTTACAAAACGAAAATTTTATTAACAAAATATTGGGTTGGCAACTAAGTAATTGCGGATTTCACTCATAGATGGCTACAGTTGAATTTTTAGGTTTGCAGACGTAGTACAAATGTAAAACACATTTTGTTATTTGATAGTTAGCAATTCAGCTGTGAATCAGTAATAAAAGGTTTTTGATCGGTTGCGTAGTTTTCGTTTGGCGTTCGTTGAAAAATTAAAAATCAAAAGGAACATTTTCGCCATATTTTGCTATCTTATTTCCGCAAAGGGAAAAACGCATCGCAAGCTCATAAAAAGTTATGTGCTGTTTATGATGATGAAGCCTTAAAAGAACGGCAGTGTCAAAATTGGTTTGCCAAATTTCGTTCTGGTGATTTTTCACTCAAAGATGAAAAACGCTCTGGTCGTCCAGTTGAAGTTGATGACGACCTAATCAAATAATCGATTCGGATCGTCACAGTACAACACGTGAGATTGCAGAGAAGCTTCATGTATCGCATACGTGCATTGAAAATCACTTAAAACAACTTGGCTATGTTCAAAAACTCGATACATGGGTTCCTCACGAACTGAAAGAAACGCATTTAACGCAACGCATTAACAGCTGCAATTTGCTAAAGAAACGTAATGAAAATGATCCATTTTTAAAACGACTGATAACTGGCGATGAAAAATGGGTTGTTTACAACAATATCGAGCGGAAAAGATCGTGGAGCAGGCCAGGTGAACCAACTCAAACAACATCAAAAGCTGATATTCATCAAAAGAAGGTTTTGTTATCAGTTTGGTGGGATTGCAAAGGAATTGTCTACTTTGAACTCTTACCACCCAACCGAACGATCAATTCTGATGTCTACATTGAACAACTAACGAAATTAAACAATGCAGTTGAAGAAAAACGGCCCGAATAGACAAATCGAAAAGGTGTTGTATTCCATCATGACAATACAAGGCCACACACATCTTCGGTCACTCGGCAAAAATTATTGGAGCTCGGTTGGGATGTTTTGCCACATCTACCATATAGTCCTGACCTTGCACCATCTGATTACTTTTTGTTTCGATCTTTACAAAACTCCTTGAATGGTAAAAATTTCAATAATGATGATGATGTCAAATCGTACCTGATTCAGTTTTTTGCTAATAAAAACCAGAAGTTTTATGAACGTGGGATTATGATGCTGCCTGAAAGATGGCAAAAGGTCATTGATCAAAATGGGCAATACATTACAGAATAAAGTTATTTAGTTCCATGAAAAAATTGTCTTTGATTTTCTAAAAAAAATCCGCAATTACTTAGTTGCCACCCAATAAAAAATATTTTTAATAAATTTTAAAGTTAGCTTACTAAATTTATATAAAAAAACATACCTAAACAATAATAATAATAACATCCCAAATGGAAAAAATTAAATTCAAATTTATACTTATCTTCTATCTGAAATCTAAAATTTGATACCTGGAAAACATTTTTACTGTTTAAACTTTGTAATTCAAACATACTGATATAAATATTAAATTCTTAGACTGGCTTTGCTTTCAAATAATTCCAACATGCTTAATCAATCATTTAATAACTTACTTTTAATTTAAACTAAAAATAAGTCAGTTATGAAAACTTTCTTTTCTTTTCACAGAAAATTTTCCAAATGGGACAAAACTTGAGAACAATGACAACCTAGTCTCTCTGTGTTTACCTGTCAAATGTTTTTATCTAAATAATTACCAATTTATTTATTTATTAATGCAGCTTGACACTTGATGGCGTTTCAACTCTAATAAAGTTTGTAATTTACGACTGCGAAAAAAAGCTATTTGCATATTATATTCCCAAGCAAAGCCATTGTTCTTGGTACAAAAATCCGAAACTGAGCTTATTTATTTTTTGACAAGTACGAATAAAAGTTAACGAAGTCTGTACTGCAAATCAAGATTTGCATCGCTCTGTAAATTAATTAGCTATGCTTATATATTTCCTATTTTTTTTTTACCTGACATGGCCATTATTCCAAAAGGGCTATTAGTCTCGAAACGGCATTTTGTGTCGAATTACTTTAAATGTCCGAATCACTTTTCAGATTGTTGCCACCAAATATTATCGTCCTGTATTATATTTAAAAAAAACTAAATAATGAAGAATCTATATGAATGTATGCATGTTTCTTGTATTGTGAAAAAACAACGGTACCTGGAGTCATCAGATTTTGAATAACGCGGTTCTCCACCCGAATATGGGCACCTGAAAGCCCGAATCTTGAATTTGTTTTATTAACTATTTCATATTTTTTTAAATTTTAACGAATTTTTGATCAAGAAACTCAACGGTTTCAAAGCGAATAGTGGCAAACACACAATACGGAACAAAATATTTTTCTCTCCAGTGCGCGAGACTGTCTGTCAGAAGTTCTAAAGGTATACTGTTTTTTAATACTTTGTGATATTGCTGTTGAATTTTAATTTTATGTGGTTTAAGTGCGAAGAACATGATATTTAATAAATAAAGGAAGCACACAAAATGTTAAAAAATAGTCCGTTTGAACGTTATATAAAATCTGCAAGCTTTCAGATTTTATTGAATTACAGTTTTCTTGTCAGTTTTGCAGAATCATTTTCTTTGTAATCTGCTATTAGAAATATATAAATAAACAAATAAATAA
>KK117865.1:531075-542727 GCA_000611955.2 Stegodyphus mimosarum | reverse complement strand
TATTAAACCCCATCTGTATATTCCATCTTGCTTTGCATTTCATAAAAATTTCAAGCTTGGTAACTAATTTCTGGGCGGCTACTTAAAACTGAAGATTAGTTTTTCAGCATAAAAAATTCCTAGAGAAAGAAATGACAGCTTGAAAATTCGGTACATAAAATTTTAAAAGTAATCAAACAGAAATTAGTTTGATTCGCATTCTGTTCTTGTTTTACTCAAGCAGATGAAATTTTAAACTTAAAATACTGTGCGGTATATATAAAGGATTCTTAAACTCTTATGAAAGCAATGATTTCATAAAGTGAGAATAATATTTAATACAGTTCACGAATAGAAAGCGAAATTCTGTATAAAGCACACACACAAAAAGAAAATGATGAACTATTAAATATCATAAAAAAACAAATATCATATTAAAGGATAGTTGAACACAAAGCAAGGATTAAATGTTTTAGTTAAAAAATTTTAAAAATTAATGTAGAAGCAGAATTTGTATAAGAAATTCCTGGAACTTGAAAAATGTCCAAGGAAAATGATGGAAACGATCGTGCAGGCTAAGGAAAAGATGGATAACCCTTTAGAAAGTACAACAACCTAAATACCATTCCTTGATCATGTTGATTGATTGATTCATGCTTCAGTAAACAATGTCAGTTTTCCTTAGAGTATAAATCCAATGATGTATCATCAGGAAATCGATATTTCATTCACAGAAACAAATGCGTATAGTGTTTCTTAAAATGTTAAGTTTTCTAAAGAGTAACCGTATTTTAGTACTTTAAATTTTTTTTTTAATTTTTCGATCTTGAATGACTTACGTATCATCGAATTATTTAAAAACTAGGTTTTCTATTACCTTTTCTTACTACCTCAAATTCAGTCATAAGACAAATGTTTCAATTCTAAAGCAAATTAACTAGACTTAAAAACTTTAATTATCTCCTACTTTCTAACTTTCTGTAAATAAATACTCAACGTAAAATTATCTTAAGTTTTAGGTCATAAAATCGTTCTCTTTGTTAAACACAGAACGATTCTTCGGTTCAGGAGAAATGGGTGCCCACGTGTAGTCACTAGCCCAGTATAACTTAAGTAGCCGATTTTCGAACATTTAGAAATTTCGAATACATTGCAGGATGTGGTAAACGATGACCCGTGAAGATAAGCAATTATATAAATGATATAAGCATTCTACTAGTAAGTAATAAACCATCATAACTTCATCTGTGAAACTAGACGACGACCGACGAAAAGGGAGGTGCTAGGTCATGCTGTCTCTGGTCAAACTGGGCTAGAAGAAGCTGCGAGTATCTGGGTATGATGTGTGGCTGGTGTTGGTCAAATAGAGTTTGATAAAGAAATGCCAGTTTTACAAATTCATGTTTCAAGTGAACAATTAAAAACAAATAGCAGATGGAACGCTTTGCAGGTTACAAAGCAACGGAACAGACAAAAGTACAAGACAGTCTTAAGTAATAATAATGAGAATGTAAGCATGTATGTACAAGAATTACATAAAATTACAAAATCCAACCGCAAAATTAAGAGCATAACTAGTACAAACAAGGAGAAATTTGACAATGTGTCTATGGACCGCCATAAGCTTTTACAGTTAGCATGATTATTGTAGTCATAACTAACTATAGGAATTGTAGCTTTTTGAATTTCTGAAATTTTCCAGAAGAAAGACTCAGCCAGCTTGGCCATATGCTGATTAACTTCAAGAATTTTAAACTCGCGGTGTATCGTCGAGTTCCTAATGAACTATCGGCAGTTCACCGAATTCTTAAATGTAGTACACTACGGAGAAGAGGCATTCAGACCGAGCTTATAAGAGAAGCCATACACAGTTAAACGCCCCAACCCCTAGAGGCGATCCGAGGAGGCATAACGCCTCTCCCCCGATTAACCCAAGGAGACAGAAATGTACGAAGGGTAGGTAAAAACAACGTTTAGTCAGTGACACAATCGTCAACGAAAGAACACAAGTCAACATGGTCTGTCCCTCAGTGTTGATCAGGGCGGAACCAAATCTTCCTCGGACAACCTTCGAAACCTTGGCCATATAGCGTCCCCACCAAAGGGCAGACAAGACTGTACCATATGGCCCTTGCCGAGCCTGAACCTACCCCCGTATACACGATGGTTCTAGTCACTGCGAAGACTGATTATTTACCTCAAAAGTCGACTTTGTCTAGGTACAGATCCTAGCCAGAACGCCGTGGGTTGCCCTTCAGTAGACATACCAGGAGAACCGCTTTGCAATATTTTAGGCAATTTGAAGCTTTTTCATAGTAATTTTATAGGCGTAACACCCTACAGGACAAGCGTATCTCAGATTGGGACGCAGCGTGGTCTTGTAAATGAGTATCTTGCTATCGGTAGAAAGAACGCTATTCTAAGCAATTAAGGGGCGAGTGTAGGTTTACGTACTCGGACCTTGGCTAGAATCTGTGTGGTGTGTGGGAACCAATGATCAAGTATATAACACCTAAATATCGGGCCTGCTTAGTCTAGGGAATTGGTGTATCCTAAATACATACATGCAGATTAGGGGGTCAATTTTCCTTTTTTGTGTGTGTATGTGTGGGAACAGGATAGCATCAGATTTTGCCATATTGATTTTGATTTTCCAGGCCCAAAGCCAGGACTCCAGTGCTTGGACGTGGTTCTGTAATGCTTGTAAGGCGACACAACGATTCCTCGGATACAGATGATGTAGCTTATAGCATCCGGTACTTATTAACAGTCTTCCCATAAAGATACGGTATTTTATGCTAATTAACCAATTGTTAGGATTTAAACCATTGCTATAACATCTTCTTTCCGTAGCCGTCTCAAGAATGCAAATTATATGGAAGAGTACTTAAGTCTAGAGTTTTGAGTGCTTTGGATATAGAGCATTTGGCAGAGAAGCTTGCAGTTTAAGTTCTGTCACCCAGATTTGCCCGTAAATATTTTGGCCTCAGCCATTTCACTAGCTGACGTTAATTTGCGCCATTAGTGTTGAACCAATTTAAGTACACCAGTTTATATAGTCTCCGACTACGATACTTCTAAATTGAAATTTCACCTTTATTACTTTAAATACTCACATCTGGTAGAGTTTTGTTGTACTCCCATGGTGTGCTTTCTGTTTATTTTAAGATTAAATAAAAAGGTTACTTAAAACCTTCTATAGACTTTGTTGTAATATTTCAGACGGAACAATAATTCGTTTGTCCATCTAATAGGATCTGACATTTTTAACTACTTTTACACTATTAGGACTTTATAAATTTGTATTCAAAATTTAACTAATAGTATGGAAAATTTAGTCGGAACAACGCTATCGTATATTCCGGCGTATCATGCGCAGCAGTATATAACGCGTACCTGTAATTTCAAATTACATTTTTTAATTTTTTGGCATATTTGTCGTATAACGCGCAACCTATTCGTTACGAAGAAACGTGAAAAATACGCGTCAAATGCTTTCATCGTTAGAGTAGTTCACTCTAAGCATTCTAAGCAGGCTTTCTAACAATGGTATACTGAATTGACACCGATAAGGGGAACAATATGTGTGTGGGGAAATGCTTAATGGAGTAAATAATTCTGCAAAATGGGTGGATCACATTCAGTGCAGGTGTGTCCAAGAATGTTGTTCTAGGGTTTCGAGATAAGGGGGAAAATAATTTGGGATACGAATGTACGTTCGACCCGAATGAATTCGTGGAATTAGAAGTCAGATGTTTTCTCTTTCTGTAGTCATTAAAACCGCGATTTTAAAGTGAACATCGAAGGTTCTTAGTAAATCGCATTTGCTTTAGCTGAAATACAGTTGATCTAGCGTTCCTTCTAGTAGTAAATATGGCTCCTGTCAAACGAAACAGACATAGTGCTGGTTTCAAATGCAAATTCATTCAATTTCAGAAAGACAATCGAAATTGTGCTGCAGTAAGGAATGTTTGCTATATGTGAGTAGAAAAAAAAAAGGACAAAGCTGTAATTAATATGCCAAGGAATGAATGTGGTTTGCGGAAAGGAGTAACGAAATGTCTTATCCTAGAAGAAAGTATTGGGAATCGGGTCCTAGAAAATCACCAGAATCGTCAGTAACAACATTTAAGTACGTGTAAAAATCAGATTCTTGTACACTCCTCTTTTCCTTATTTTTAAATCTATCATTTTTATAACCGGCATATAACGCGCACCCATTAATTTCGATCTTATTTTTTGTATTAACAGTGGGAGTTATACCCCGGAAAATACTGTAATTTAGAAAACGCTGGTAAATGTTTCATGCGTTTTTTTTCACTGAACAATGTTTTAGAAATCACTGAATATTTATTAATACCACTTTTCCAAGATACTGCTGATTCTTGAAAGGAAATGAACCAATCAACAATGAAAGAAGTGTGGACTTTTGAGGCTTAACAAAAGAATCCATGGTCAAAGCTAGAAAAGTTGAGATGACTGTTCATCAAAGCTGTGACTAGATATTTTTCCATCTGAGACAAAGAGGCAAATTTGCGCCGCTACGTAAAGTCCAGTAAACTGCGACGTCTGTACACAAAAGTAACTCTATTAAATCATGATACTCTTATAATATTTTAATAATAGCTTTTTATTTAAAAAAAATGACATAGATAATAATTGATAGTTTCGGAATAAAAATATCTTTTTTGATAAGTAGCAAATAACAGTGAAATAGCATAAATAGTAATGAAATTAAATGTAAAAGAAATTACACTAATGTTTTCAAGTACTGTTTTTTCAATTTAAATTTTTCTTAAGCCTGAAAAAGTAAAATCATCAATAAGTGTTTCAAAATCTACCTAATTTCTTAATTTATATCCCATAGATAGAACAGCCATGCTTGAAATTTTTCTTCACTAAGTAAACATCTTACATAAATTTTACTGTTTTAAGTGCGTTGCAGTTTCTTCTCCACTAATAGTAGTAATTGGTAACTTTGAAATATTCTTAACGTCGACTTCCTAACTCCAGTATTATTGAATTAAACTTAGTTTGTGAGTTATCTTTGAAAGATCTAAATTTATACATGTTCACAAATACTATGATTTTTAAAAGTAAAGAAAGTTATAATATTTACTTTATTATTTATTTATTTAATACGACAAAGTACTCTAGGGCTATCTGCCTAAGGAAAGGGATGCTTTCTTGGAAGACTTTCTAAGAGGAACTGGATCATATACACTTTTTACGCTGAGGAAAAACTACCAGTTTTCAACTTATCAATCGCTCTGCGGCTGATTGGGCTGCGGCTGATTTCTTTACCTCTCCTGTATGTCTTAAGAAATTCATACAAAGGTTCTCTGCCTAAAGTAAAGATGTGTTCGTTGAGAACTTTCTACGGATACTTCATCTGACTAACATTACATATGTGGAAATCACAGAAACACACACGCAGCAAACCCCTTCGTCAGGATCTGAACTAAATTAATCGCACTTACACAACACAGTCTTCTATGTAATTTTAGTTTTTAACTGCGAAGTTTTGGTTGCTTTCTTTTCTAAATTTGATGCAGATGGGACATATAAAATTTTAAATATATTAACTTCAAGATTCTATCATTTTCCACCCATTACAATTGACGTCTTATTTACATTAATATAACTGTTAAGTGATAATCACGAATTGAAAAAGATATAAAATGCCTGATGTTGAGTTTTTTGTCAAAATTCTAAATCATTAATAATTAAATAAGATTTCAATTTAGTTTGTTTAATTGATTAAAGCAAAGAGTAGGTGAGGAGAATCAAATGTTCTTGGCTGAGAAACTTTCTAAAGGAAACTACATCGTATTTGTATTCACATGACCAAAAACAAGAATGGGCTCAGTAGTGCACCGTTTGCCAGGATGTGAGCTGGGGTGTCAAGCTAAAAATGTTCTATGTGTTTACCACCTGAAGACTGGTTAACAAATAAGTGGTTAATTACAATTACTTCCTAAGAAACTTTACTATCCCCCAGTATTTTTAACTTCATTTCTATTTTAATAAAAGTGCTAATCAAAATAATTTTTAATCATTCATTTACTTATTTTCTGTCATTGTTACTTCAAAACACATGATTCACTTACTACCACCAATCTTTCAATCTAGTTACTGTCAATACCTGTATAAGAACTCCTACCTCTTCTTTTTTAGCCCAAAGGGGCAATTTGCCCTGAAGGGATATTAATTTCGTTTTGGCATTTTGTGTTTGCTCACTATAAACGGCATTTCACTTTTCAAAGTGTTGCCTCCAAATATTAGAGTCCTGCATTATATTTAGAGAAATTAAATAATTAAGAATCTGCATAGATGTATATATGTTCCTCGCACAGTGAAAAAACAACGGAACCTAGTGATACCAGATTTTGAATAACGTAGTCCTCCATTCGAATATGAGCATCCCAAATTTGGAATATTTTTATTATCTATTTCATATTTTGTAAAACATTAAAAAAATTTTGACTGAAAAACTTAAGAATTTCAAAGCGATCAGTGGCAACGCTGTAGGGACACAATACATTTTTATCTCCAGAGCGCCAGACTGTGTATCGAAATTCTAAAGGTATGCTCTTTTTAAATTATTTTGTGATATTGCTGTTGAATTGAATTTTAAGGTTTAAGTGCGAAGAACATGATATTCAGTACATAAAAGTAACAGACAAAAGGTTAAAATAACGCCTTTGGAAGTAATATAAAACCTGAAAGCTTCGAGATTTTTTATATTTATTTCAGTTATTGGAAGCTTTAAAGGGACTATTAATCTAGAAATGATATTTTCTGGGCTGTGACTATAAATGTCAGTTCATTACCAAATGTTATCGCCCTAGATATTAAATAATGAAAAATCTGTTTATATATATATATATGTTCTTCGCTCTGTTAAAAAAAAACAGTACCTAGGGGTCATCAAATGTTGTATAATGTAGCGTAGAGATTTCACAATACACAATAATAATCCCTATTTGAGATAAGTTTCGACAAAGGGGCAATCTGCCCAGAAGAGCAATTAATTTCGTTTTGCCATTTTCCATTGGTTTACTATAAATGGCGTTTCATTTTTCAAATTTTTGCCACCGAATACCCGGCATTATATTTAAAGAAATTAAATAATAAAGAATGTGCATGAATATATGTATGTTTCTCGCACTGTGAAAAAACAGCGGCTATTAAATTAACAAACTAGAGCCATTAAATTGTGAATAACATAATCCTCTACTCGAACATGGGCATCTGGAAGCCCGAATTTTGAATTTCGAATTTGTTCTTTTTCATCTTTTATTTCATATTTTTTAAAATTTAGTGAATTTTTCATGAACCAACTCAACGATTTAAAAGCGAGTAATGGCAACACTGTTCTAAATGAAGCATTTTTAGCACGAGACTGTTGCCATTCAGAAAAATGTATGACATTCATCTTTCATTTTAATCAACAAACTCGGCTCTAAGAAAGCAATGTGTTGCCGTGGTCGGAAATAAAATTTTTTCATCTTCTACACACCAGCATATTGCCATTCGGTAAAGCCCAAAATAGGTTATTGAGTAATAAACGAAACAATTTTAAACCAATAAACATCGTTCTTTAGAATATTTTTTTCTACTTTTTAATATGATTGATTAAAATAAAGATGTGTTAAAATCATGAGCTATCTGATTAGAAATATTCAATCTTTTATAAAATACACTTGCTGGTCTCATTAAAATCCTTTTCCTTTCTTATGACAACTGTTTTAGGCAACTGGTCGTACTAGTGGCTATTTTTAAGAAATAATATAGCGAATATAAAAGTACGTATGAGAATCCCAAACACTCTCTCAGGAATTCTAAATGTATGGTAGTTTTATAGATTTTGTGATTTTGCTATTGAACTGAATTTTATGTGGAGTAAGTACGAAGAATGTGATATTTAATAAATAAATTTAACATATAAAAAAAGTTAATGATAAAAAGACCCACAAATTTTTATTAATCGTCGTACTAAGGAAACTGAATATTGATATGATGAATTAAGAATAAGAAAACACTGAAAAAATGTAATAATGCATCTCGATACAGTGTTAAACCAACGCTTAACACTGCATCGAGAGTTCTAAACATATTGTTACGAATTTCAAATTTATTTGGCTATTTATTTAGAATTGTAATTAGATTTGCTTCATGTTGCCTTAGCAACGCAGACGATTTTTGAAGAGAAAGCTACGTCAAAAAAAATAACTATATCTCGTAATTACTGTTGCCATCCAGAAAAATCTAGAAAAATCGTGATTGTTCTACTGATAATTAAAAAGCTTATAAAAGCCGAGGTGAAACACCTCATCTCAGTTAGTTAGTAGTTGTTGTTGTTGCTGTTATACTAGTAGCTGTAAAAAAAAACGAACTGCTGTTTGTTTACTTAATGCTGTATTGATTGTAGCGATTTCGCTGTGAGATAGAACTATTTTATCTGTTTTGAACTGAGTTTTTGCTAAACGTTTGAGATATTGTGATATTGTGCGAAGATTTGTGAAGAAATATTTCAGCATTTTAATTTATTTCTTGTGGAAAGAATAAATTTTTGTTAACTTTTTTACGACTTGTGCATTCAATATATAACGAACCCGTACGCACGTAACAATATGCTGCTATGCTGTTTTTAAAAATTTTGCTGTTGAAGTCTATGTGGCGTAAGCACGAAGAAAATGTTGCTTAATGACACTAAACTAAAAAAAAAAGTTAATAAGTTCTTAACCAACTTAACCAGAGCAGACTGAGAGCTCAGAGAGAACGTAAAAAACATTAACAAACCATTTTGGATGACAGTTAAAATAGTAAAACTTTCAGATTTTTTTATATCACTAATATTAGTGGATCTGGTGCGGTGTTTTGCAGTTTTAATATTGGTCACCTCCAAATAAATCAAAAGGCTCTGTTTATAATTCTTTCGCAATAGAATTCAAAATTTAATAAATTCAAAACTTCTTTTTTATTTTTTTGACAACAATACACTTTATTTCATTATTAGTCCAAAGGGGCTTTGTCCCTGAAGGACTATTGTTTTCATTTTGCGATTTTGCGTCGGAAGCATTAAAAGTCTGAATCCTTTTTCAAACTGTTGCCACAAAATATAGCAGCCCTGTATTATATTTAAAGAAATTAAATAATGAAGAATCTACATAATTGTATGTATGTATCTCGTACTGTGATAAAACGACGGTACCTAGAGCCATACAATTTTGAATGACGTAATCCCGCTGCGAGTATGGGCATCTGGAAGCCCAAATTTGAAATTTGGAATTTGTTTTATGATCGATTTCATATTTTGTAAAACTTTAACGAATTTTTTATTCACAAACTCAACGATTTCAAGGCACGCAATGGCAACGTTGTACAGAAAAAAAAATTTTTTATCACTAGCACGTGAGACTGTGTATCGGAAATTCTAAAGATATACTCAATTTAAAATTATTTTGCAATATTTTCTCTTGAACTGAATTTTATGGTTTAAATGAAAAGAACGTGATATTTAATAAATAAAGATAACACACAAATGCTCCCTTGGACATAATTTAGAATCTGAAACCTTTCAGATTCTTTTTAATAGGCTAGAATCACTCTGAGAAATTTCGCCTTACGTTATCTCTTTACATTTCAGTATTACTAGAAAATAAAACTAAAGCAGCTCTTCTTTTAATCCGTCTAACTACAGCTGTAGCTTTTCTAGGAATAAACACAAATAAAAGCAGCTGCGCAGATGAAAGAAATCAAATCTGGGTACATCAGGACAGGAATTCAAACTTTACGTTTGTTCAACATCGAAGTTTATTAACGAAAAATAGAGCAAGCCAAACTTTATACGAAAAATGGAGAAAGAAACTGATAATAAAATACATTTTATTTATATATATCTGTGATTAATCTCCCGATACCATTCCAATGTTAGATCTGCTGGAACAAAATCGAAGGGAAAGGCTAGAGAAGTCTTGCTTTGAAAGTCAGAGCGCTAAGATTCGGATTGCAGAGAAGAGAATCATTGTTGTTGTGGTAAAGTTGTGTCTCTTTAAAAGATGCATAGAATGTGATATTTTTCCATTATGCTCTGTAATATAAATAAATTTTTGCTGCTTTTACGATATTTTGAAACGGTGTTTCTTGATGTGTTTCAATTTTGGAAATGAATAACATAATTTGTCTTTTTAAAAATAATAAGTTTAGATAATTCTAGTTCTTCATTTGACCTTCGTGCCTCACTTGCCTCCCTCTTGTCTCGGATCTGTCATTGACTCTAGTAGCTGACTTAACCAATGATGACATCAAAGGAAATGACGCCATTAACACGCTAGAATTCCATTCACAAGAATTAGCCAATGAATTAACACGAAGTTTAACCAACACAATTATTAGGCTTAGAGTTGTGCTGAAAGAAATAAGAGGCCGAAAAATTAAGAGATCTAGAACCAAAAAAGTAGTACATGACAAAAGAATTATCTGAGGTCTTTTGCATCATATCAGCAAAATTTACTAAACTTGAGAAACAAAATTCTAATAATCGACAGTTTATTGAAGGTTTAACTCGCAGAAGCTCTCTTTCTTTAGCAGTCGAATCGGAACTTAATTCGTAAGCACCCACTCCAGCTTCTTTAGCAGTACCGTCATCATCTTTTTCCGATAGATACTCGTATAAACCAATCGTCTCACCATAAAAGGCCTCTTTTAGCAAGCAAGAGAAATTGATGTCACTTGGGGTTAGGAGTTGCCCTTTATTTTTTTTCTTTCTTGTCCGCTTCATTTTTTTGGAGGGGGGATTTTTTTCTATTCTTTATCCAAACTTTTTGTATGAATTGTTTATGTTCTACTCGTTCGAATTAAAAGAAAGAGCCCAATAGTTTCAATATTTTATTATTACAGCGCAAAGTATTATGTTGCTATGACTTATATTGTTTGTCTGATATCACAGCAAGTCCAAGAAATTCGTCGTAGCAAGGAGGCAAGATTGTGTCTGTCTTTTGCCAAGAACCTTAGGCACCATACAAGTGACGGTACGACTTTACTCAGCTCCGCCCCCAGTTTTGAAGGAAAGAACTCCGAGGCAACGGATCTAAAGGTCTCTCACCACTCTTCCCCTACTATTAACCTCTCGAGAGAACTTTTGGCTCACCGCATATTTAGAGTGCCCCCATCTCGCACAGGTACTATACATTTATAAACGTCCATGCTTTCTCCGGGATTCGAACCTGCGCCAGTCAGAATCACTAACCACTATCCCGGTTGGCAGGCAAAAAGTATTATTGTTATTACTACTACTATTATTATTACTATTATTATTATTATTATTATTATTATTATTATAAATGACGCATTATTATTAGCGCATATGAGTCATTATAGAATTACTATTTATTAATATTATTATTACTTTTCCCATGCTGTTCCTCTGTGACCCCAATTACGTTCAAACCTGGTCTATAGACTTTCTTAAGAACGTAATTTGTCCATGACCCGGAGATTGCAATTGTCGCCCTGATTGATAGAGTGGTTTGCTATGCTAGTTGCCTTGTGCCGCATTTTTGGTCCCGGGTTCGATTCCCGAAGATAGCATGGACATTTGTGGGGTCTGGGAGACACAGGGGCTCTTAATATACTGGCGAGTCAAAAGTCCTCTCAAGTGGTTTGGTG
>KK117865.1:443857-531059 GCA_000611955.2 Stegodyphus mimosarum | reverse complement strand
AAGAAGGGTGGGAGACCTTCGGATCCGCCCCTTGGAGTACTCTCCATCAAACTTCAATATGACACAGCTGTACATAGTGCTGTGGGACTATACCTGTATGACCGATGACGAAATTCTGCAGTCCTGTTCACTTCTGCCTCTTACGCTTACAAGATTACCAGTTTTGGCGAAGCCCAATCCACCTAACCGCCTCAAGGAAGGTCTTATGACTTTAACGGGCCCCACCCGGTCCATTCGCAAGTAAGGTACGCGTATATGGTAATTTCTCTTTCTCAGGAGCATGCCTTCGTGGTGTAACGGTTAGAACATTCAGCGCGTATTCGAGAGGTCCAGGTTATTGCTCATTTTTTATGTCTCCTGCTCCAAAAAAATCCTAATGACTCTACAGTGGCGCCAGAACGAAAACAAATTTTGTGGATGATGATTCTTCACCACCAGGGTTTGGCGATTGGGTCTCCTAATCCCCAGTCGCTCTTTAAAAGGCGTTCTTCCTCTTATAAGCATGCCTTCGTGGTGTTAACGGTTAGCACACTTGGCGCGCATTCGAGAGGTCCAGGTTGGAATTCCAGCGAGAGCGTTGCTCATTTTTCATGCCCCCTGCTTCCAAAAAAATTTTATTTACTCTACATGCTATTATACGCAAGTTCTCGTGTTTTAAGAACGCACACTGAATGTTTAGAAAATGAAACCTTAAGCAAGCAAAAATAGCGTATTGCGTAGAAGCGGTTACCGTTAATTTGTTTATAAAAACTGCTCGAGAGTTTCAAGGCCTGCATAAAAACATACCCATAAAATCGCAGAATAAATAACCCATAAAACCTAGAATAACACTGAAAGCAGAATGCTATGATAAACACAGAGCCTGTATAAAATGGAAATCGACAAAAGAGTGACGCACGTGATAATACGTCATTATTATGTTTTCCCACCTGGAAAAAGAAGGCTTTCTTCAGTAACAGTTAAAATTCTGAAAGCTTGCTTTCATAACCACTGACAAAACATTACTAAATTTAGAGAGCAGATTTTAGTTGTAAACGTCCAGCAGAAAAAATATATTAAACATTTAAATATGAGAGTAGATATCAATCTCACCACTCGAAAAGCTTTTGGAAGGTATATTTTCATAAAAATTAACTCATATACGAGATGGAATGAGGAGCTTATTTCACTTCGCAAATCTAGTCATATTAAAAGCATTTACCTGCAGTTAAGTTTAAATCTAATTCTTTATTTTTCTCACAATTTAAATTTACGCAGTTTATTTCTGGCCATGGTACTTCTCTAGTTTAGTTATTAGCCAAATGATTTGTGTGATTGCTTAAAAAAAGGAGCCATAAGATGTGGAACATTTGATTTTCTGCTGTCCTACGTGAGCTACACCCAAGCTCGCGCTTTCGGAAACAACTGAAGTTTTTTGGCTGGTGAAGCTTCATGCTTTTGTTGCTTCAAACTAACTTTTCTTTTTTCTTTTCCACTCTTTTTTTCTTTTTTTTATTTTCTTTCTTATAGTTTACTCCCCTTTCTTTTCTATTTTTCTTTCTTTATCTTTTCTCCCCTTTCTTTTTCTTTCCATTTTCTTTCCTTTTTTCTCTGTCTTTTTTTTAAAGTTGATTTTTAACTTCATATAATTTAAATTGAACTTCCACTGTTTCTTTTTTTTCTTTCTTTCTTTCTTTTCCTTTTTCTTTTTTTAATTGCTTCACTAAACTTCGTGCGGTGCTCGTGGAGAGCATTAGTAAACTGTGCTTCTTTTTAATTTAAAAAAAATAAATAAAATAAAACAAATTTAGAAAAGTCTGGAAAGTTTCAATTTGAACAGTTGCCTAAAAGGATTTGTTAAGGTTTTTTACATCTTCGCCAAGCTCGCAGTCTACCAGGCGCTTACACTCCTACTAACCCATTTCTTTTTGTCTTTTTAGCTTTGTTATTGAGCATCATTATATGCGCACGTACGCCACATATAATTCAACAGCAAGATTACAAAAATTTCAGCGTTTAGAATTTTCGACGCAGCGTTAAGTGCTGGCATACATTTTTCTGTTTTTTTTTTTTAAGTCGAAACGGGCTTTGTCCCTGAAGAACTATTGTTTTCGTTTTGCGATTTTGGGTCGAAACATTAAATGTCAGTTCACTTTTCAAACTGCTGCCACCAAATATTGCAGCCTTGTATTATATTTAAGGAAATTAAATACTGAAGAATGTGCATAAATGTATGTATGTTTCTCGCATTGTGATAAAACGACGGTATTTAGAGCCATCCAATTTTGAATGACGTAATCCTGCTGCGAATGTGGGCATCTGGAAGCCCAAATTTGAAATCTAGAATTTTTTTTTATTATCGATTTCATATTTTGTAATAAATTTTTGATTAGCAAACTCTAGGATTTCAAAGCGAGCCATGGCAACGTTGTACAGGAAAAACATTTTTATCTACAGCGCGTGAGACTGTGTACAGGAAATTCTAAAGATAGGCTCAGTTTAAAACTATTTTGCGATATTGTTCTTTAACTAAATTTTGTGGTTTAAGTACGAAGAGCATGATATTTAATGAATGAAGGTAAACACAAAATGTTAAAAAACGCCCCTTTGGACACAGTTTAAAATCTGAAACCTTTCAGATTATTTTTTTATTTAATTTTTTTATTTATTTTTATTTATTTTATTTTATTTTATTTTATTTTATTTATTTATTTATTTATTCAATATTTTCTCAGCTCATGATATCAATATTCAGTTCTCTTATTAAGATGGCTTTACAAAACCTTTTTTGTCTTTTTTATTATTAACGTGTTGTGTGTTTACTTTATCCATTAAATATCCCATTCTTAGCGCATCGCACTCTCGCGCGCTGGAGATAAAAATATTTTATTCCGTACAGAGCTCGCTTTGAAATCGTTGAGTTTGTTAATCAAAAATCAGTTAAAAGTTTACAAAATATGAAATAGATAATAAAACAAATTCTTCAAAATTCGGGCTTCCAGGTGCCCATTCTCGGGTGGAGGACTACGTTATTCAAAATTTGATGGATGTAAGTACATAAGTCATTGTGTTTTTGCAATGCGAGAAAGATGCATACATACATGCAGATTCTTAATTATTTAATTTCTTTAAATATAATAGGGGGCGATAATATTTGGTGTCAAAAATTTGAAAAGTGATGCAACGCATTTAAGTGTTTCAACGGAAAATGCCGTTTCGAGATTAATATGTAATGATAATAATGATAGTAATAATGTATTAAGAACTTCTGTAGACTTCTCAAAGGATATAACCTAAAATTCAATTAATCGATTTGTAATTTAAAATTAGATGCAGCAAAGACTTTTAATGCATATCTGAAAAATAATACAAGTCTGCAGTAATTGTAATTGGCTACCTTTCTAGAAATTTTTACTATCAGATAATATCAAAATTAGAGTATTTTTCAGCCAATAGTAACAAAGCTTACTGGGTATGAATTCCCATGTACTCCAATACTACACTAATACAATATCAAATACTAATACTACTAATACAATACCAGACGATACTTATTGGCAACTTCCTTGGATCATTTCTAGGTTTTGCAGCATTGGGTTGCAATTCTGCGGCTTCTGGTACTTACATTTATCTAGTTTCTCTGGCTCACTACTTTTTGTTTGAAATTAAAATTATAATTTAGCTTTCAATTTACACTAAGCTGGTTTGCTGAAAATAATAATGCTCAGACACATAAAATAAATTAAATAAAATCATAAAACAAATTCTTTTAATAACAGATATTCGAATTTGCAATAACCATATTTAATTAATCATTTTCGTGTGCCAGTGAAAGATGTAATTGTCACTATATGAACTGATATTTTTCTTCTTAAAATTGTTCCAGATATTGCACGGAAAGTCATTTCTCAGATGAGTCATTTCTCAAAACCAAACTGCTTTTTCCAGTTAAAAAATCATCTACCATTCACTAGTTTAAATTACAAATCTGTTTTCTTCTTCATGTGTAACGTTCCTTTTCTCAGCTATCTCGCATTCTTGACGTAATTCAGAACAGATTATACTGCAACTACCGACTGAAGATGTAAAATTACCAACGTTTTTTCTCCTATACATTATATACTGTGCAGAATACTTTGATACTGTGTATCAAATTATATACTGTGCAGAAGACAAAATTAAATTACACTGAGCGAAATTATTATTACAATTTGGATTCTAAAGGAAGTTCAGAAATGACAAAGTACATAAAATCAGTATTTTTTATGTTCGGATCCGGGGTGGACGATCTAGTTATTAAGGATTCCAGCCATTTCTCTGCTTTCGAATCAATATAAATTATAAATTTTCTAATATAGCTCCTAATTAAACTTTTTTTATGAACAATTAACCAATTTTGCGTCCTGGTACACTCTAAGCATAAAGTGACTTATACAGCCACCTAAGACGCTAGTTAATTTGATCTCGCAAATGACAACTAAATGAAGATGTACACTAAACCCTCTCATGCCGACCACTTTCCCAGACCACCAAAACCACCTGGAATCGTGGATAATCAACTAAAAGGCGGTCCATTATCAGTTTTCTTCAAGAAAATAATGTGTTTAATTTATACCAAGCGTCAACTGTTCTGATTACTTGGGGAGCCGAAACAGCTGGAGTCACGCCTGCTGTGTTAGTAATATTCACACTTGAGCTAATGTCTTACCTTAGCCACTTAGCTCATGTCTTAACTCAAGTGTGAGTATTAAAAGCAATATTACTGTACTACTATATCGTGCAAATTAATTGGAATAAAATGATTTTTTTTCACAAAATTTCAAAATGGTGCCAACTGTCACCGATAGGCTCCTCAGAGCAGCTTTATCTTCCTTAATGTCATCTGGATGACTATATTTGACTACTTCGAACTAGTTTAGACAATAAATTAGGATTACTGCACCATTTTAAAGCCTTTTCCTGTGAGAAAATGAAGTTTATTTTGCATACTTTTTAAATACGCTTTTGAGGATTTCTCCTACGATCTTCGCATGCCTTCGTGGTGTAGTTGGCACGCTCGGCGCGTATTCGAGAGGTCCCTAGTTCGAGTCCCGATGAGGATTCTACTCATTTTTCATATTTCCGGCTTCCAAAAATTCTAATGTCTCTACAGGAGCGCCCGAACTAAAAAAGGTGGTGGATGATGATTCTCCACAACCAGCATTTGAAGACTGGATTTCCTGATGCCCAGTCGCCCTTTAAAAGGAGGACTACATAAGGTATTTCTCCCACCTTTTTAGCAAGCCTTCGTAGTGTAATGGCCAGAACGCGCATTCGAGATGTGCGTGGTTTGAATTCCGGAGAGAACATTACTCATCCTTCACTTCTCCTGCTTTTAAAAAAATATCTAATGTCTCTACACGTTATGCATTTAATTATAGGATACTAAAAACGGATAGAACGTCTAAAAAGAGAGAAAAGATTTTTGCACTTCACATTCACACATCCATGAGTGTAACAAATATTGCTTTCGCGGCTGGTGTTAGAAAATTGAGCGCTTCTCTAATTCTGATGGATCACAATGAAATTGAGTCGTTTTCTCCAGATAGGAAAGGCAAACGTAGAAGGAAAAGGAAAACAACTCCAAAATCTGATCAATTCCTACGCTGAAATAGCACTATTAATCCAACAGAAAATAAGAAAGACTTTAACGTCTATTAAACAACAACTTTTGACGCATCAGGTGAAGCAAAAAGTATCATTGTGTGCCCCAAAATACAAATCTTTGACTACAAATGACTGAAAAATTTCAATTTGCAGCAATGAGATTCATTTATATCCATGGTCATGCATCTAACCTTATTGGACGAAGCAAGAGTGAATCAGTAAAACCTCAGCGTATCCGATAAACCGTAAAATACCTTAAAAATCAAATGTTTGGAAGATTTTCACTACAGGAGGCACTAAAAATCTAGTTCCTATTAATTAATGATAAATTTATAGAAGTATAAATAAATATTAAAAAGTAGGCTTGTGCCATTCTCGAAAAACCTATGAAGAGACATTTTATCATGACTTGGCTCTATACTACAATTCAAAATCTGTAAGAAGGTTCATGCAGGAAAATAAAATTACTGTGCAAGATTAGTCCGGAAATCCACCAGACTTAAATACGATCGAAAACTTATAACACATTCTCACAGAACATCTTAGCAAAATGGATTATACGGCAAAAGAACGCAAAAGTGTGGTTCCATGATGAAGATATAAAACAGACATGAACAAGACTAGTGGAGTCGATGTCTAAGTGCGTTATAAGGATCATTTGCGCTAAACGGGAACATATTTCATGCTAATTTCATTATTAACGCTCTATACGAAGGTATGTGCATACTTTAAAAAAGTTATTAAAAGTTGTTAAAAAATCGCTTTGTCCCATAAATTTGCACGCTATTGTACAAGTATTGCTCTTGCGTGATGTCACTGACTCCTAGTTGCTCAAAGTCTACGACGATTTTAGTGGCTTCTTTCTCCTTCTGTAAGTAAGTGACGTCAACTTTGGGAAGATTCTAATCTCGTTTGTCTAGTGACCTTGGTTAAGAGCACTCGCTTCGGGTTACATTATTTTTCAGGTCAATCTTCAAGATAGGAAGGCTAATAGACGATAAAGGTCTGTAGCATGTTAACCTGGTGAAATACCTATAATTTTTAAATGGGAATCTGCTTTGAGCGAGAAGTGTTTAGTTTTTAACTAGGGATTTAAAGCATCGAGATATTGCTAGTTAAATCTTACTCCTGTATCATAATCTGCATAAAGTGTGTAAATAAAATTCTTTCTGTGGACGAAAGAAGTAGTGGAATGTTAATAAACTCTTTCACCATTCAACTACGATGCAGTTTAAATAATAAAAATAAATTGCATGATAACTTCAAGAATATAATTTAAAGTTTATTGATGATAAACGAATATTAAAATTGGTAAGAAACAGGAAACATAACCTTAAGCAATTTTATTTAAACTTCACTTACGTAATCCATCGAACCGTGATGAGAATATAAAAATTTATGAGAACGTTCTCTTTTTTTATGATTTCTTTAAATTTCTTCTGTAATTGTAATAAATAATACTAGGTAATAAATTTTGACTTAAAAAAGTCAAAATTTATATCTAGTATTATTTTATTTATTTTTACCCGAAACTGGAGGAGATGAGGGTTATGCCACCAAAACTCTGCTTTCTTGGTCCGTGCACTGCTGTTTATAAATTTTAGCATGTCTCTATTACTATTAAATGAAAAATGTATACGTGAATCCTTTATAGAATGCAGAGATGGAGAAATCATACGCTGCGAAATCCAGAAAATATGTTGTTCGGACGATGAATGTGTTAACTTAGAAGAAATGTTTTTCAAAGTTCTTTTTTTTTATCAATTTTCCACACATATCTCCTCTTAACAAACAAACTAAAGAACTCAGAATTTTGCTATTTGCACCATCGGATAAAAGAGAGGCAAAAAAGAAACTTTAAATGAATTTATATGAAGACTTTAAAGGACTTTTAAATTAAGCTTTTACCGAACTTTCAACGTAGTTTTCTAGTTTTGGGAGACTTTTTGATCAACGCTCGATGTTATCATTATTATTATTTCATATCATTGCTTTAAGATTCCAATATTCAAAGATGTATTTGTTACAAAGTTTTGAAATACTCACAGATTATAAAACAAACTCTTCACATTCTTTCAAAAAAAAAAGTAAATAAATTTTAATTAAGCTATTTTCTAGATGCCTTTTGTTAAATATGCTGTAGCACATTTATTATTATATTTATATATATTAGCATTATTATAGTTTTTGTTAAATGTGCTTTACTTCCCTTTAGGGGGCGAAATCTATAGTGCAGTATGACCCTTTGTGCTTAAGGCCATACTGTAGTATGACATTCTGTAGTAAAGCCATACTGCAGTATGACCCCTTATGCTTAAACCATATTGAATTATGACCGCTTATGCTTAAACCATACTGAATTGTAACCCCTTACGCTTAAACCCATACTGTAGTATGACATACTGTAGTAACGCCATACTGTAGTATGACATACTGTAGCAAAGCCATACTGTAGTATGACCCCTTATGCTTAAAGTCATACTGTAGTATGACTGTAAGGTTTTAGTTAAACTAACAAAGTTTTATTTTAATTTATACTTTTCTATCTGTTCTTATTTCAACTTCCCGTCAGAAGAAGCGCGCTTTTCAGCTTTATGCTAATTTGAAGTGGTACCAAGTTATATTTAAGCGAGAGGTAGGAACCTCTTAGTGTGAGACAGCTTTTAGTCTCAAACCACGATCACTCTATTCGACGTTCGCCTGACTAGCTAGCATTTAAATTCTAAGCCTTAGCGCTTTTACGTGATTGCTTATTGAAGTAATACCAAGTGCGTCAGTATTAGTTAAATCTTGCTACGCACCATTTAGTTTAGAGGCCAACCTCGCGTTATAGCTCTGTGAGCAACGACTACTTAATTTCTATTTAGTTTTAGTTTAAATTTATCTGATTGTTCAGTTTAGATCCAAGTGTGGTCTCTACTTTCTGTATCCCTCCCGAGTTGGGAAGTGGTTGTAAATAATCGTGATTTAACAAAAGAGGATTTTAAATCCCTTTCAAGTGCAGTTCTTCTACCACTTAATCACAGTATTCTACCACAGAACATAGCTGCATTCAGCTCCCTGTTCCAGATCAGGACTTTAAGCTGTCACGAAGATGTTTGCCAAGAATATGCACCGAGTCCTGACATGACAAACTACATATATACATAGTTATACTAGAGTATAACTTTAAGCATAAGGGGGGAGTTTGCGTTGTTCCTTAAGTATCACGTAATTGCGATTACAAACATACTTTCGCAGATATGTCCTTAAAGATCACACTATTCTTTAAATTCCACACACATTTCTCTAATATTGATTTTATATTCGTATTTATTTATTCTTTTTGTCCTCCTGTTAAAAATAGTTATTTGTTAGGAAATTAGACGTACTATAGATGTCTTTTCTTATTTCATAAATACTATTTTTATTATAGATTCTGCATTCAGTACTCCTTCCACTTTAGTAGTCTCGTTTTATTCCGAATTACAGTATAAAACAACAAAATTTAAGAACTGACTGGAGTTTAGAATTATTTCTAGTGAAATCTGCAATTATCAATGATTTTTTACTTTTCTATTAATTTATAGATATTTTTCTCAGCCTTTTATTTTAAAAGTTGATTTTCTTAATTTTATTGTGATACGTAGCGTTATATTCTTTTTAGGAATTTAAAATTGGAACATCCAAACACGTATCTGCAGTAAAAAATTTAAATTTTTATAAGTTATGAAACAAATTTTTTATCTTTTTTCAAAATAAAAATAATGAAAAAGTATTACTTAGGCGATTTTTAGAATAGCCACTTGCGCTGTCAACCTTTGTTTACGTAAATCACCAGACCGAATACATGCTAGAAAGAAGGCTGGCTAGGTACGTGGGTGGTTCTAATAAAAATGTAGTTGGTTTCTTTGAATGAATTAGCATAAAAAACGAAAAAGCATAATATTTTAATAAATGTATACGTGTATTGGAAATAGCTGACATAAATTAGGTAAGAGAAATATGAATCTGATAAAATTTCAAAAACACTACGCTTTCTAGCAAGGTATGAAAATTCATTTTCATGTGTTAGTCTCCAAAAGTAGTTCTCCATCCTATTTTCGTCATGCTACCTTTGCTAATAATGTTGAAATCTGGTATAACCCGATAGTAGTGGCATTTTGCTTTTCGGAAAACACATCCTTGTTTTCTTTGAACACGCCAAGGCGGATGTCAGATATGTGTACCTAGACGGACATTTATTCTAAAGCCCTTTACTTTACAATTTCTTTTCATCTGATGTGAGACAAAGATTGAATCTTTCTGCAAATAGTTTTGAGAACAAGTTCTAGGGTCATTGAAAACAGCCGAATTTCTCCGAAACATCTGCTCCAAGTCCAATTTGATGTGCAACAGCGGACACACTTGACTGCTGAGGACTGTCCTTGTGTCTAAGGATAACACAAGAACTTCTGAGGATGGTTCATTTGACAAAATTAATCCTTGCAAAGTGTTCAGCATGATCTGGTTTGATATTCCTATATAATGTAGCGTGAAGTGTTTGCCATCCTAAGGACTATTAAACTAACTTGGAAACTCTTAAAAAATGCACCATTTTGAAGATCCACTGACATATGAATCACGCTTCAAAGCATACAGAAAGGTCTCCAGTACGCTTTAAAGACAACACATAGTTCATCAATTGCCCACACCGAGTATTTTGTTGTCTTGTTCTCATACGTTTGCTCCAAACCGACCGCCAGAATAAGCCGCAGACATCATATAACCTGTACAATGACTGCAGACTCAAGATTGCATGCTTTTCTTTCTTTCAGGGAAAAGACGTTTTTCTGTTGTAGGTAAAGGTGAACAGAATAGTCGTTTGACCAATAAGTACGCCATATGATCATGGTTTCTCTTCAGATGCGAATTACCAGGAACCTCCTTCTTTATAGTAATGATGTACTGTAAAAGGGGACTTTACAAAATTTGCCTTACTGATCTTAAATGCAAAATTCAAAAGCGGAAATGATTTTTATTTTCATCCTTTTTTAACATATACCTGTTACTAACAAATGTATATAATACCTATTAAAAAAAACTGAAAGCTTTCAGATTTTACATTACGCCCAAAGGGACTTTTTTTAACGTTTAGTGTGTTATCTTTATTTATTAAATATTATGTTGTTTTCACTTAAATCATAAAATTCAATTCAACAGCAATATCGCAAAATAATTTTTAAATGATCATATCTTTAGGATTTCTGATCGACAGTCGTCTCGCGCGCTGGAGATAAAAAGTTTCTTTTCTCTGCACATTGTTACCATTCCTCGCTTTGAAATCGTTGAGTTTGTTATTCAAAAATTCTTTAATGTCTGACAAAATATGAAATATATAATAAAACAAATTCCAAATGCCCATATTCGGTGGAGGATTACGTTATTCAAAATTACGTTACGAGGATTACGTTATTCAAAATTCGATGGCTCTAGGTACCGTTGTTTTATCACAATGCCAGAAACATACGTACATTTCTACAGATTCTTCATTACTTAATTCTTTAAATACAACACAGGGCGATAATATTTGGTGGCAACAGTTTGAAAAGTGATAAGCCGTTCATAGTGATTCAACGCAAAATGCCAAAACGAATTCAATAGCGTAATCTACAAAATCTTAAAATAAAATTTTCATGTTTTCGAATTCAGATAATTTGTTAAACGTAGTTTAGTTTTAACCAGTTATATTTAAAGCATTTCATTAACTATTTTCCCTCAGTAATTTAACATGCGATAGGTCTAATTACAAAAATATTCGTAAAATATATCATTTTAAAATGCGTTTCTAACCTCCAACAACAACGTGGCATAATGGTTTGGGGCGCTATTGCCTACAATTCCAGGTCACCTCTAGTTCGTATCCAGGACACTATGACGGCCGAACGGTACTTGGATAATGTACTGCGGCCGGTGGCAATCCCCTACCTTCAGGGGCTGCCTAATACAATTTTTTAGCAGGATAACGCCCGACCACACAGTGCTCGCATCTGCCAACATGCTCTGCAACATGCTTCCCTGGCCACCGTACTCTCCTGACACCATCCGCACTCTTATTGACTCTATGCCTAGAGGTGTTTCTTCGTGCATCGCTGTTCGCGGTGGTCCTATGTCCTACTGAGCCGACGTCGTTCTCGCTCTGTATTCTGACTATCATTTGAAATAACGATCACTTATTGCTGCTTGCTGTCTCTGTCTTTTTACCAAATTTCATCATTTTCTGATCACTCCTTCTTGGTGTTGCATTTTCAATGTCGAGCAGTGTAAATACGCCAAATTTGAAAACGCTCCAAAATGTAAACTCACGTTTATCTTAGGAAATTGGGAAAAAAAGAAAACTCTAATGTTTTGCAGGTATGCTTAGAAATACATCTACTTTAAGATGATGGCAAACATTTTATAGGTTATAATTTAAAATGTTTTCGAAAAATTTATAAAAATTATTTAAAAATAAATCATAAAAAGTGGGAGAATTTTATCTGGAATGAACCTAAAGTTCGAAATATGAAAGGATGAATCAAATAAGTTTAATAAAAAAAGGAGATATTAATAAATATATACCAAATTCAATTAACATGGAGGAGCTAAAATTTTGAGAGCTAATTTTTTAAAAAGTACTCTTGCGATTTTTACAAAACTTGGCAGTTTGTCATAACGTGAGTCGTAGAATCGAAATATGAAAAAAAAATTGGCATGGCATTTCAGAAAAGTCCGATTTTGTGTCAAAATATCCATATTAGAACAATGCTATATGCAAAGTAATGCATATCCTAAGTCGCGCTTTCGTGACATGAAAATCGCAAGTTGAATTTCGTCAATCGGCCTAGTAGAACGGGAGGTATAGAACTGTGTGCATTTTCTTTTCTTTCTATAGCTGAAAGTGCAAAATATTAGACATTTTTATCTGCACTTAAAGACGTGCATTTCTAAAGAACATCTGAAAGTAATGAAACACTTTTTCTTTCGGAATAATTACCATAGTGGTATAAAATCTATAAAAATTATAAAACTTTAGATATAATTCTAAAATGAACTTCAAATCTTAACCTTCATCCCAATACTGTTTTCAGCAGAAATTCGGCTACAACAGCTAGGCTTTCTACAGCTGTAAGAAAACTTTATTACTAACTTTTGTCAAAAGTGACGAAATATCCGTTGAAAAAAATACTTTTATATGATTTCAAAGAAATAAACTTTTTATATAGATCCATCTTTGAGTACAATATTCTTACCGTTATGAAGAGCAGCAGACATATAGACAACTTTATACACTGTTCCAGGAAAATATCGGAGATGACGCATTCCAATGGAGGGAGGAGATTCAGGGAACTTTCGCAAAAATATTATTCTTTTAGTATCCGCCACACCCTCTTAGCACTTTTTCTATCCCTCTTCTCAGCTCTAAGAACAACCAAAGGGGAATATTCTAACTATCATAAGTGTAATTATAAGTACTAATGCTCTTGCCCTGTCTCAAAGCCAATAAGAGTAAGCAATTTGAATCTTTTCGAGCTGAAATTAAAAAATTCGAAGCTTCAAGGATCTATGAATCTGAATTTTTGAAAATACTCCATACATGATTTTAATATATAATCCATATAGGATACTGCGCGCTTTGCTATAAAATAATCAATTCTATGAATTTTAAACTAATTTTTTTTTCAAAATATTTTTATGATTTTAAGCGTGTTCATGAGATATTTCGATTTTCATTGTTTGATGTCCAAAGTCCTCCTGTGTATTTATAATACATGATGCGAAATGATTGCTGAAATTGTTGATTTTCTACTGTGTATTATCATAATAAAGAATATGTGAAAAGCAAAACAATTATTAAAGTGAAAAAAATTATATATATATATATATATAATTTTTTTTTTTGCTTTCGCTTTAATCAAAATTTCTTATATTTTCCCTTTTGAATAGTATTTAATTTTTTATCAAATTAATGTGATAGTAAATAACAGCTAATATGATAATAATTTAAATATATAGAGAAACTCGGAAAAAAATTTACGTTTATTTTTATTGCCCGTTTGAAATGTATGCTGATACAATAGTTTGTCAATACATTATTTGTATAATAATATTGTATCGATAAACTATTGTATTAATTTCCATAAACAGAATGAGACAACGTAATTTTTACTAATTGGAATATTAAAAAAAGATGATAGCGTTAACAGAATCTAATATTTTGTCTAATCGATTTTTCTTTGCCTTTTAATAATAATAAATATTAAAGGAACCAAAATCACATTATTAATTTACATTAATCATATTACATTTAAATTATTCAGAATGTTGACATTTTGTATATAGGACTGCTACTGCATATAGTTGTGCACCTCCCCTTTTGGTTGCAATCGGAGGCACCAAAAGTATATATATGCGTGTAATGTTACCCGGAGACAATAGGTTGGACCTTCAAATTTTACGTACGGTGTTTATTCTTTTTCGTTTATTTTATATATATATATATATATATATATATATATATATATACCCACTCTGTTACTCTGTTCCTCGAACTCAGTTTTTTTTTATTGTTATATGATAATTCTGAAAATTAAGTAAACTTCTTTAACTACAAAAAAGATAGAAGTATAAAAACTGGCATAAATCTAGATCATGTAGTGATTATAACATATTATAATATTTGCACGTTTTTGTGTTCCATGGAAAAGGTATAAAACCTTACCTACAGAATAGCAGAATTAATGAGACATGGAGCAAATGCAATTTTGCATAAATAAATAAATGATAGTAATTATTTTAATAGGAAATAAAACCTTCTTTGGCGTGAATGCAGAACTGGAGCATTTCCACTCTGCCGATTAAATTGTTAGATACTTCAGTTAGAAGCAAAACTCGCCATATTGTAATCCCCGTTGCAGTTCATTTAAAGATTTTCGTGGAGGAGAAAAAGCAGCTACCTCTTTTCCGATAAATTACACTTGAGTTCAATTCAAAAAAAAAAAAAAAAAAAAAAAAAAGAAAAAAAAAAAAAAAAAAAAAAAAAAAAAAAAGGTAATCGAATAGGCCCGTCTAGTCGCTAAGTATCTTGTTTGTGTAAGCAGTAATGAACTACATACCTAGTGAAGGTGGACAAAGGAATCTTCGATATAGTTTTACACAAAAAATAAGGGTCAAATCTGAGCTAAGTCATAGGAATTATATGCAGACCAATGAATCTCGTCCAACCAAAGTTGCTTCCTGCCTCATTAGGTGTTACGTTAACAATGCTTGACTGGCTCTATCGTGTTCTTTGCTCTTCACAGATCATAACACGACGTGAATCATACAATACACAGTGCCTGGATTTATTTGTGAAAAATACTGAACGCTACTGATCTCTGCTTCTCATAGTGTAATGTCTTGCCTATTCTGAGTCGCTGTGTTCTACATGAAAGCGTGAGTGGAATACACACAGCAGATCTTTTGGCAAAAGTTTCATATAGTTGCAGACTTCCTACGCTAGAAGCTATATTCTTGTTGTTGTTGCTTGAAACACGTCATTCTTCATCATTTTTTACCTTAGAAACATAAGAAGCTGTCACCATGGAGGGCCAGAAATTGATAGTCACCAAACTGTACATTCGCTGAGAAAATTATGTGAGATAAGCCCCTTCCATCCACTCAACAGTTCGTTGTCCTTGAGAATCGGCAGGAGATTTCTTTCGCATATAATTTTCGATATTTCACAGAAAAATTTTCAACATGCACAAATCCTTTTTCGAAATCTATCTGTATTGCCTACATAAAAAATCGTATTATCTCCTTCGGATTAAATTTAAGTACCAACGCTTCCCAAACAGACAGAGATAATTTTCTTTTACCTATATTTTTTATGACTTTCATCATTTACCTTTTATGTTAACATTATTTAACGCCCTTATTACTTCCTTGTACGAAGTAAAGGAAGTACTGTAATCGCGAAAATTTGCGGGTATCATATTTCAACTAAGATATCCATTTTGACCGCTATCGAATGCAATTTAATGATGTTTTTGCATGGTATTTGTATTTAAGAACAAAACAAAGAACTCTTCTTCCCGAAACCGGCTGAAAAACTGATTTAAAATGAATTCAGAAGAGATTTTTTTCGTGACGTCTGTACGTACGTATATATGTATGTATCTTTTATAACTCAAAAACGAGTAGCCTCAGAACGTTGAAATTTTGTATATAGGATTGCTATAACATGCACTTGTTATAACATGTAGATATCCCTCCTTTTGAGTGCAATCGGCGGCACCAAATATATCTGTATATATGTAATGTTATCCGGAGAAAATAGATTGGACCTTCGAATTTTATGTACGTTGTTTATTCTTTTTCGTTCCGGCTTTTATTTTTGATTTATATATATATATATATGTGTGTGTATACCAACTCTGTTACTCGATTCTGTGAACTCAGTATTTTTTTAATTCTTATATGATGGTAAATTGTGCATTTTTGCTTTAAAAATAATTGAATTATGTTGTTCTTATCTTCTTATGCTATTTTATTCTTGTGTTATTCTTCTTTCGTTATTAAGGATTTATACCTTTTATTAATCTGCATGCAATAATTGTAGAATAATCAACAGTTTAAAAGTTGTTTAAGTGCGACTAAGCGTACTTTTTCTTACCATAGCAGCCATACTTATTTACATTTGAAACTTAGCAGAATAGTCAATTTCTGCACTTTCAGGGTCTTTTTGCCGAATGGGACCAAAAGGAAACTTTTAGTTCTGTGCCCCGAAATATCTGCCTTCTTGTCTGCTGGCCGAACTGCTTGTTTGCTTGTAAAAGCTAATTTTAATTGCAAAAATTGTTTTTTAATAGTTTTAATCGCATTTGGTGTTTTATATTTTTCAGTTTTTAACAAAGATATTTTGAGGTTTTATGCATTCAGATATTTCTCAATTTTTGGAAAAAAATTTCTATTCTTTTGCAAAAAATTCTTGCAAAATTCTTTAATTTTTAGATAACGATGTATTTTAACTGAAAAGCGAGTTTTAAAAGCAGAAAAGGAAGACATTTTATCTTCACGCTTTTTTATAACTTCCTACACTTCGATGAAATTTCACTCAGAATTAGCTACTACTCCCAATAAGCCTGATGTAGTCCTCTCCTAAGCTGCAGAAGCGATAACTGGCTTTGAATTTCTACAGATAGATGCACAGAAAACATTATGTGAATTAATGACATCATAGTACATTTTTTAGCCTGCGAAATCTGGCAGAATACTTATTGTCAAATTTTTTATTTTCATGTTTAGGTAATATAAATTAAATGTTGACACCTTTCAGAACGACTTCTAAAGTGTGGCTATTTTATCAGCTCGACTAATACTGCCGTTCATCGAATTTTTAACTAATATTATCAACACATTTTAAATCCATTATAATCTAATACAAAAACTTCTTTTGAATCACACAAAAGTGAAATACTAAATTATCATTACGTGTCTCTTTTGCAGACGGTAGTGTTTTATGTTAAAAGGGTATTTTGTTCTGTTAAAAGGGTATTTTGTAAAAATTCAGTAACGTATATTCAACAAATTCAGTAAATACATTAATTATGTATATTCATGTTTTGGTATGCGCTGTCTTCTTTTGATGATAAGAAATAGTTAGCCAGTCGGTGAAATTATAACTGCAGTGATAGAATACAGTTAATCTGAAACCACGAGAATTGTACTGTAATGTTAGTTATATTGTTAGGTTTATCCTACGTTTTTAACAGTTATCTTTAGTTAAAGCTACTTTCCTGTCCATCCTAATTTCAGCTTACAGTTTCCTACCAGAATGTGTTTTTAGAATGGCGTTTAATGCAAGTGAGTAAAGTAATATTTAAGTCGAAGTTCCACTGATTCCGAGAGAGACTTCTCAAAATTGTGACCATATAAAGTTCTTTCGAACATTTCATTATGAAGTGCTTAAGGTAGATATCTTCGCCCTCATGCAGCCTTCATTCTCAGTGAAAACCAAGAAGACTTTCCCACTTATGAATGTTCTTGCACAGTTTATGATACTACTTTATACTATTTATTTCCATAGTTCCTCCAAATTCCAGCGGGATTCTTCAGTTACAGCTCTGGGATGGGTGACCACCCATGTGACCTTGACCTCCGCTCGTTGTGCTAAGTAGCTCCTATTACTGAACTTTAGCGCCTATGGTTTGTATATAGCTTCATGGACTGCATTCTGCAACTAATTGTATATTATCTTATATCTTCATTTATTATTTATTCCAACGTAAAGTATTTTATTCTGTACCTTTGGATGAATTCAGTCCAAATTGCGTGATATATGTGATCATGAACTCTGATTTGATATGCTGTCATCATTGTTATTCAAGGTAATCTGCATAGCTATTAGGACTGTTATAAGACTGTTTTATGTATCAATTACTCACCCTTCATCCATCCTAACTATCCTCTTGGACCCATTGATCAAGTAATCACCTTACTTCAAGCGCCCACTGAGACAAATACGTCAAGATAGCCGGAAAACAACGTGCATTTAGAATGTTAATCGCGACGATTAGCAGAATCTGGAACTTAACAGAGACAGCCTCAGAGTTTCTGACTAGCGCGCGTTTGCCTTTTGGCTACGATTCTCTAAGGTGATCACTCGGCCGCATTACAGGCCCTTGATAGCTTTGCTAGTTTGTTCTATATTTAGGGGCCAACTATTTAGAATTTTGATAGCTTCGGCTATATCTCTTTAGTTAAGTCTTATTATTTTGAGTTCAAGCCCAAGTGAAGGCTTTGCTGTACACTCTGAGAAAGGGGCCAACTGTTGTTCATTCGCATTTTGAGCAATAAAGGGTAATTAAACCTTCTCGAATTTACGTCTCTGTTCCTGAACTAAAGCGAATATTCGCTTAACTGTTCATTAGGTTCCTCCACATTTAATTGTTAGATAAAAAGGTGTAACCTGACAACATAATAGTCCGATTATTAGAACGCACTCTTTAGTTTTTCTAAAAATTTGGTAACTTAACAAAAATGCTACAGATTCAAAATAACTTGCATATTCTGAAATTTGTGAATACAGTTCGTTTTTGCGAAGTGATTAAACTCGAGCTTCGATCAATTTCCACTGTTTCAAACTGAATGACCGTGATCTAAGAAAAAGTAGTAATGCTATCACATCTTCAATAGTGCAAATTTCGAACGTTCTGATACTGAAAACAAAAACAAAACCCAGTTATACTCGGTGGGGGAAGGGAGAATATTAATTCGCTTTCAATAAACAAAAGCTAAAACAGGCTTTTGAACGAGATGACTGGTTTGCAAATAAGAAGTAGAACACTTTCCTGTTTCGTACTCAAGGTTATTTGATTTGCCACACCCCTCAGCCTAAGCCCTGAAGAACTACAAATCTGCTACTGCGGATGCATTGTAAAATTTGAATCTCGTTGAAACGCTTCCGGAATTCCTTGCTTCGCCGCTGCACGCTTCTGTCAAGTGACGGATAAAAATACTTTTGACCCATATTTTGCCAGGAAGCAGTAGGGTTTCCAAAGTAAAGATTCAAATCAATTCCCCGGTTTGTTTTGCCATACGTTTCTGCAGGAAGCTTTGCAAAACGGCTGTCAAAAGTTTGCACTTTCCACGAATTTCGTCAGTTACAGACCCGTGTACAGCACAGGAAGATAATTATTATTTTTAACAGTGAACTTAGCGGTATTTCTGTATATTTGTACTTTATTTTGGAAGAGTACTGTACCCAGTACCAGAAGTACCCAGTATGTGAACATACAATACACATTCCTTCCAATTCCAAAATATTTTAAAACGACGATTCATGTTTTGGCATTTATAAATTTAAAGAAATCAATTTTGTTAGAATAATGAAATCTAAAATTTCCCTTCGGAATATTAAGGAGAATTTTTGACTCGTTTATAAAAAATAAATTACAGAAAGTTTGACTGTGATAAAAGTTGAGCGAAATATTTAATCGAATATCATATTCAGAGGCAGATATAAATAAAACAGCGATTTGTTTGCATTTGTGCATAATTACAAATCAAATATCAGTTTAAGAAATGATTTCTGATGTTAAAAGATTAAGTGTAGATCATTTCTATGCAGATTATTATGAAAAGCATTAAATAATAATTTTTGTTTCAAAATTAAAAATCCTCTTCTCAGAATTTACTTACAAATTTCCTGTTCTAGAAAGTGCTGCCAGGCCTCAGCATTGGCATGTAAGAAGCCCATATAATATTATTGCTTGCATTAATTAAAAGTGAAAGAAAAATCTGAAAGCTGAAAGTTGATCCACGAGTAATATACCTTCAATACCAGCGCCAGGCCGTAGACCTTAGGGGTAGGCTGTAGTTCTGGACGACTTGATGTTATGAAAAAAGGCAGTATTCTAGCTTTATCTGTCTGCGCACGTAGCGTCAGAAAGATGGTGTCCATCTTATCACAGCATCGTCCGAAACGAGTAACTTTTTCGTAAGTCACCCTGTATATCCAAATATAAAAATTTAAGCCCAATCCATGTTTCAGATTAAAAACGAGCTTTGCTAATTATACTGAAGCATTTTTAAATAGTAATTTTAAAATACATGTTGGCTCGATTAAAATTGTTATAAGCTGATGCAGTATGAAACTTCTGAGATCGCTTCGAATTTCATGTCAGATGTTTAAAATTAACCAGTTATCCAAGACCATTAGTCAAATTGTCACATTTGCTTACAAATAACTCAGCTCCCATGAACGCCCTCTGGCGGAAAAAGACAAAACGTAGTTAGTTGAACGTGTGACGCGTCTAATAGAAGTAGAAACGATAGACCGTCTCCGTATATATTTGAAACATAATGCTTGTAATGATTGGAACCTGTAAATATTATGTAAATATCTTTCACATGTTAATTAAAATTTCTGAAAAAATTCCTAGTAGTGTTCTGCAGTGATTAGAATTTCAGCTTAGACTAACGGAAATAGAAAGGAAGCAAGCAGTTCCAGGGCAGCCCTTTAGAAGGTAAGTGATTTTTCACTTATCTATTTATTAATCTAAAATTTTAATACCGAAAAGTTGATAAAATTTTAACATGGCGCCCGAACAGGGACTGCCAGCAACTGCTTTTCCTTAAATTAACTGTTGACTGTCGAAATTGATATCAGTGATATAGATAATAGATGTGCATAAATAATTAGTGAATTGTTGATACTTGTTGAATTATTGAATATTGAACAATGACGGAATTAATCGATACATTGAAAAAGAAACGCGGCTACATAAGGGCTGCTGTTACAAAAGTAATTGGCCGAATCGAAACTGAATTATCAAAAACAGAAGTGAATGCAGAGGAACTAGAAATTTCCTTAGAACTCTTAAATGAAAAATCAAATGAGTTAAAACAAACAGATTCCGATATAGAAAAATTAATAAGCATAAATGATCTAGACCAGGAATTAAACGGTGTTGACGAGTATCGTGAAAGAATAACTACATTTAAATACAAAGCCAACAAAAAATTAAAAGAAATTAATACAGAACAAAAAATAAGTGTGTTAAAGGCCACTGAGCAACTTAGTGAAAATATGATAGAAAACGTCAAAATCGAAAGTCATACTGTAAAGCTTCCTAAACTTACCATTCCGAAGTTTTATGGCGAGAGTTGTGAATGGTTGACATTTTGGAACACTTTTTCATCAGCCATACACCAAAATAAAATGCTCGACGCTATAAGTAAATTTAACTATCTCAAATCCTTTTTGGGTGGTACCGCTTATAACACCATTGACGGTTTCGATCTGACCGAAGAAAATTATGAAACTTCAATCAAACTTCTGACAGAAAGATTTGGAAATAAAGATGTATTGATAAACGCCCATATAGATAAATTACTGAAAATAAAACCTTTAAAGGATTCTAGTGACATTCAAAACTTCCGTAAATTATTTAACTACATACAGAAACATATCCGATGTCTTGAATCATTAAACATGACCTCAGAAACATATGGAGCTTTATTAACACCTATATTACTTAAAACATTGCCCACAGATTTGGTTTTGGAATATAATAAAACAGTTCGAAAGTCAAATTACGATTTGAATCATCTAGTGGAATTTCTTTCTGATCAATTAATTGCGCGGGAACGTACATTCTCGACGGTACAGCCAAAGATCGCCTTGGCGGCGCCACAAAACCATAACAAACTGAGTGAAACTAGACATATTGCGAAACACACGGCTGCGGAATTAACGAATACAAGTTTGCGGGGGCGGAAAACTCCATGCATATTCTGCGACTCTTCTGATCACGAGTCTATAATGTGTAAACAAGCATCTTTATGGTCTACTGAGAAAAAAAAAGAGAAATGCAAAACGAAAGGAATATGTTATCGCTGTTTACATCCACGACATCTTAGTATTAATTGTACTTCTAGAGTAAGATGCGAATTATGTAAACAACGACATGCCACTATAATGTGTTTTAAAAAAGAAAACGGGGAAATTAAGGAAGAACAAATTGAAAATAAGGCTTTAACGAATAATTCGTCTTATGAAAATGTAATCTTGCAAACTTTAATTGTCAATGTTTACGGAAATGGTGAAAGCAATTTTATTAGAATAATTTTAGATACCGGAAGTAGCAGATCATACATCAGTGCATTTCTTGCCGAGAAGTTGAAACTAAAATCTTTAGGTCAGGAAAGTGTGACACATGGGCTTTTTGGAGGTATAGAAAAAAGGGAAAATCATAACAAATATATAATTAAGTTACGTAATCCAGAAACGGGATTTACATGTAAAATGGAAGTTATGAGTCAAAAAACCATATGTTCACATATTCCAAAATTGGAGGATAGGGACTGCATAAAGAAGCTGAAGGGTAACAAAATTTTTCCCAGTGATGTAACTATTAGTGAGAATTCTTGCTTATTTGAAAAAAACCCTAATGAAATACACATGCTTATAGGAGCAGATTTTGCCGGAAAACTTTTTACAGGAGAAATAAAACATATAACGGAAAGTTTAGTAGCAATGAATACTCACCTTGGTTGGACAATATTAGGGAGAACGAGGGTCAAAGGAAAAAAATTTAATGAAGTTCTTTTATCCCTACACATTAGTGACAGAAAAATTTGTGACTTGTGGTCTCTTGATTCTATCGGAATAACTGAACCAGCTCTTTCCCAAACAAAACAAGAAATTGAAAAAGCTACAGAAAATTATTTTATCCGTACTTTAGAAAGAGATGACACGGGAAGGTATCAGGTGTCACTTCCATGGCTTCAAACTCATCCTGAGTTGCCAGATAATAGAATCCTTGCAGAAAAGCGTCTGAAGTCTTGCGTGAGAAGCCTTCAGACCAAGAATTCCTTAGAAGCATATGAAACTGTTTTAAAGGATTGGGTAGAAGAGGGAATTATTGAACCTGTCGATATTTTGGAAGCAGAAAGGAGCAAAGGGCATTATCTGCCTCATAGAGCAGTGTTTCGGGAAAATTCGACTACCAAAATTCGACCAGTATTCGACGCATCTGCAAAGGAGAAAAATTCGGTATCCCTAAATGACTGCCTTGAAAAAGGTCCTAATTATCTTGAATTAATCCCAAAAATTTTGACAAAATTTCGAGAGGGAAAGTATGGGGTAATTTCTGATATAAAAAGAGCCTTTTTGCAAATAGGTGTGAACCCAGAAGATAGAGATTTTCTCCGGTTCCTATGGTGGGAGAAAGGACAGCCTGAAAAACTGATTGTATATCGACACCGAAGGGTTGTATTCGGCGTAAATGCCAGCCCCTTTTTACTCGCTGCGACGATTAACTACCATTTGGAAAATGTACCAGAACAACACCAGGAAATAGCTTCAAAGCTAAAGAACGCCATGTATGTGGATAACTGTGTAGCGAGCGTAGAATCAATTGAAGAATTGAACTCATTTATCGAGGGATCGAGAGAAATAATGGCTACTGCGAAATTTGACCTAAGAGGTTGGAAACATAATAGACTTAAAAATGAAACTTCAATTCTAAACTTTTGTGATGAAGATTATAAAGAAGTTGTATCAGTATTGGGACTGAAATGGGACCTGTTTGACGATACTTTGTATTGTCACATAAAAGATGAAGAAAATCCTGTATTGAGCAAAAGATCTGTTCTTTCCGAATTGAGTAAAATCTTTGACCCAATTGGGTTTATTAGTCCAGTTACTCTCATGCCTAAACTGATACTGCAGGAGTGCTGGAAACGGAAAATTAACTGGGACACGAATCTGCCGAATGATCTAGCAAAGAAATTTTTTACATGGTTATCTCAGTTAAAATATTTGAAAGACATCAAAATTCCTAGACAACTTCCCAAAATAGACGAAAGTACAACTATGCATGTATTTTCGGACGCAAGCAAGGACGCTTACGCGACCTGCATTTTTCTTAGACACAGCGGTGAGGGTAGAGTCACTTGTCAATTGATACAATCAAGAGCTAGAGTTGCTCCCCTAAAACCACTCACCATACCTAGACTAGAGATACTCGCTTGCACTATTGGAGCCAGACTTTCTCATACAATAAGAGAAGATCTGAAACTGAAAGACGTTCCAGTTTTCTATTGGACGGATTCTACAAATGCCCTCTTTTGGATAAAACAGAAAGAAAATTGGTCCACTTTTGTAGCAAATCGCGTGAATGAGATTCGAAACTTGAGTAATCCAGATCAATGGCATCACATTCCTGGAAAGTTCAACCCTGCGGATTTGCCATCTCGCTGTTGTTCTGCTAAGGAGTTGAGAAAATCCGAATGGTGGAAAGGACCAGATTGGATCTATCGACCTCTAGAAGAGTGGCCTCTTGCAGATGGAGAACATCCTGACTTAGACATAGTAAATGGAGAGAGAAAACGAACTGTGGTTTCAGCGAGCAATAACACGAATACGGATAAACTTAATCTTTTTGACAAAATTTCAGATTTTGAAAAGATTGTAAAGGTCGTGTCTTGGATCTTTAGGTTCATTAAAAATGCAACTGCACAATCATCTGAAAGAATTCATGGTAGAATCTCAGTCGAAGAAATAAAAGGAGCCGAAACAGTGATTTTTCGGCTGATCCAACAAGAATCTTTTGAAGGATTGAAAGACAAGAGGATACGTGCGCTGCAACCTATCATGGACTCCAATGGCCTTATAAAAGTGAAGACACGTATCTTTCAAAGAGATGATGATGCTGACTTTCGTTACCCAATTTTACTTCCCTCAGATCATCCGCTAGTACTAAAACTGATCATATCTGAACATGAAAAGCTAAGTCACGCTGGAGTACAATTCGTTATGTGCAGTTTACGTGAAAAATATTGGATTATAAAAAGTAGAAAGACAATACGCAAAGTTATCCAAAAATGTGTGCGATGTCGAAGGTTCGACTCTGATTCATGTAAGACTCCTCAAGCGCCACTACCTGAAGACAGAATAAGAGATGCCTTAATATTTGAGATTATTGGCGTTGATCTGACGGGTCCATTGATTTTAAAAGGAGGTCAGAAAACGTGGATTGTCATTTTTACTTGCGCGATATATAGAGCAATTCACTTAGAGCTGGTCTCATCTCTGTCAACCGAAAGTTTCCTGCAAGCCTTCAGGCGATTTATCGCTCGAAGGGGTAGACCTGTCACTGTATACTCCGACAACGGAACCAATTTTGTTGGAACAAATAATTTGTTTAAGACCATAGATTGGAATTCTATATTAGAAAATGCAACAGTTAGGAAAATTGAATGGAAATTTATTCCTCCTTCCTCGCCATGGTGGGGAGGGTGGTGGGAAAGATTAATTGGAGTGCTAAAGAGAATTCTTCGAAAGGTACTTGGAAAATCTTCTCTGAATTACAAAGAGTTGTTGACAGTCATTTGTGACTGCGAGAGCATTATGAACAACCGTCCTCTCACTTATTTGTCAGAAGACGTAAACGATTTGAGAGCTCTCACCCCAGCAATGTTTCTAACAGAAATTCCAGAGACTGGAGTTCCTGAATTAGATCTTTTGGATTCCAAATCCATCAATAAAAGATACCTTTACAGAGCTAGATTGAGAAACAACTTACGAAAAAGATTTCGAGCAGAACATTTAGGGCAACTAAAACAAAGCTCAAAATTCATCAGAGAACCATCGTCTGTGAAAGTTGGTGATCTTGTTATCGTGTCCAACAATGAAAAAAGGATAAACTGGCCCTTAGCTAGAATCCTGGAAATTTTTCCATCTCACGACGGACACATTGGACTAGTGAAACTGAAAACTGCACAAGGGGAGATTATAAGACCCACTAAGAACCTCATACCTCTTGAACTCAACTTTACACCTGAGTCGGACATTAAAGTGAGGTACAGAACTCGACAAAAGACTTGAACTCTAGGTCAGTTGAGGTCCATCCTCTGCTGATACTGGACCTCAAGGTGGGAGTGTCACATTTGCTTACAAATAACTCAGCTCCCATGAACGCCCTCTGGCGGAAAAAGACAAAACGTAGTCAGTTGAACGTGTGACGCGTCTAATAGAAGTCGAAACGATAGACCGTCTCCGTATATATTTGAAACATAATGCTTGTAATGATTGAAACCTGTAATTATTATGTAAATATCTTTCACATGTTAATTAAAATTTCTCAAAAAATTCCTAGTAGTGTTCTGCAGTGATTAGAATTTCAGCTTAGACTAACGGAAATAGAAAGGAAGCAAGCAGTTCCAGGGCAGCCCTTTAGAAGGTAAGTGATTTTTCACTTATCTATTTATTAATCTAAAATTTTAATACCGAAAAGTTGATAAAATTTTAACACAAATAATACAAAAATCTGAGACAAACAAATCCTCTAACAACAACAGCCCTCTAACAACAACTACCCATAACAGCTAACAGGGGTAATTTTATTTTCTCAATGTCCAAGTCCCAGACAAAGGCGATTACACAATGTGTCTTCTCATTTTCTCCATATATGTGAGAAATTCAAGTCAGTTTTTTCAGGAATACATCCATTAATAAGAATATTTTAAATACCTAGGAAACGTTGTGCTTTCTCATTATATGATCATTGGATCGATTGATTGAGTACCACAAAATTACTAAGAAAACCAAGATAGTCATATTCTCCAAATAAAAATTCTACGAAATCTAATCTTCGTTATTCTGGAACATTATTTCAAATCCTGCGGCAGCTATTTGTCTATGATTAAGTGATCACTATTTATATACATTGCTTCGCAAATATTTATATATGTTTGATATTTATTGGGAAACGAACATTCGAATTCCAGAGTCCCATAAATCTTTAAAAATATCTGAGATCCGAATTTTCATGTTTTTTGTTTGTTTGCTTTGCTTTCTTCGAACCTAATCAAGAAAGTGTTATATTTTTTTAATACAAAACTTCAGAAACGCAAGTTGCCTTGATGTTCAGTGCAAAAATTTTTTTAAAAAATGGACGTGATTACTGTAATTTCAGAACACTTAAATCATAAATAACACATTATAAAAGGTTTAGTGTTTTAATTTCCTGGAAAAAATTTAGTGTTCCATGCGTAAACCTAAATTCTAAACTTGTTTAGTGTTTATCTGCGTAAATTCTTGAAATAGGCCTTCTAAGACTCTATGAAATTATAAAACATTCAACTTACTCCTAAAATATTTTTGTTAAATTCTACTGAAGTTCAAAGTTCAAAAGCTTTAATTATGGATCTCATTTGGTCATTGTATTTTCTTAATAAGAGTATTTTTAAGATTGTCTTTTATAAACACAAATATTTCAAATTTTTTTTTAATTAAAAGCTTTCAATGTTAAATATTTTTTCCCCTTTGATTGCATGAACAATTTTAGTGATTTGAGAGATTTTAGAATTAGATTCTAGAAAATTTAAGATTCGTCTCGCTTTTAATACATATTGTTGCGAAATTTGAATATATGTAAATAATTTTAGTGGAATTATATGTAAAATTGTTGTATCTCTTTTAAAATGTAACATGAAATGCCTTAAGAGCGTAATGCTTCACCGAAAGAATAAGGTTACAGGGGCAAGTCCATTAAACATTGAGGTAACGCCAAGCTGGAGATCGTTTCGGTTTGAAATCGCCAAAAGCCGCCAAACTTGGTGACCATTTGGCGTCATTTGGGTCTGATCCCTATATGTAACTGTAAATGCCTTCTCCGCGGTCTAGGAAAAACTATATAAGACCGGAAAGAACATCAGTTCTCAGTTTTTTAGTTCAGTGGCAGCGTTAAATTCAGAGAATGAGGTTCTACATGCGAGCTTTACTTTTAAATACGCTTTGTATTGCGTTGTGCTTTATGTTCCTTTTAGTTTGAAATGGTAACTACTGATTGTGCTTTGCCATATTGAAAAAAGCTGTGCGAATACTTTTGTAGAAAATTCTAAAACTGTAAATTGTTTCTTTCAGGCAAATAAATTTTATCAAGCTATCATCGGTTCTGTATGCATTTAATCTATTGGGGACTCGTACACACGTAACGATATGTTATACAGTTACGTTATACTTAGAAAGCGTAATTAGAATTTTATCAAGTCTACCGTTTGCTCTGTAGGAGCTATATAAAACATTAAATTCCACAGCCCTTTACCAACATAGCTGAAAGTGGACACAATTTCTACTTTATTCCCAGAAATGTTTTCATTCGAAATAAACTCTCAAGATTTACTGAAATGGTTTAAAAGGTTTATGTAAGAACATAATTCCTAGAGTCATTTTTCTCGAAGATTTTTGCACACGTTTAATAGAATGATTTGATAATTTAAATACCATATTAAATAATTACAAAGACGAGTTCTGTTCTTTTATTTCATTCCTGTCGTTTCTAATTTGATAGCATGCATTGTACTCAGTAATGCTAAAAGAATGCGTGACTGGATTTTTATTATTTCTGTGAAATTCAATTTTTCTACACTTCTGTTAAAGAAAAGAATGGTAGCATGATGTGCATCCATAGCAATATTGTCTATCTAGGTTAGTACTAAACTTGATTAAAAGATAAAAAAAAGTCTAGTTTTAAAACGAGTAGAAAACAAATCCGTTTAACTTTCATTCGCATGATATTTAGACAGTTCTATTCCACTCCATACATTCATTCACAATGATATCTAGCGAGTTGCATTGAATTCAAAGATAGCTGAGATATGGATTAAGACTTGTTTGTTCATTTCCAGGAAGAATTTACTTTGTTCTTAGTTCCGTACAAGCCGTTAAGCCTTATTCTAACGTAAGAATAAAACAGTTGTTCTTAAAATCTCAGTGTATTTCACAAACTAAATCATCCACAATTTCTGAATAATAAATTTAAAAATTCTTTTATATAAAATCTTTTGAGCTTTATTTTTTATTTTGTTTTATTAATTATTTTTTCAAGGGGAAGAATATTCAGTGCCATTTTAAAGTTTCAAAGCTTTTCTGACAAAATAATAATGATGATGATGATGATGAAGATGATAATAATAATAATAATAATAATAAATAAGGCATATAGAAGAATGTTCTGCATCTCTTTCTTCGAAGTTCTATATTGCGCTGTTTTCTAAAAATGGAATTCTTTCTTTTATAACAATACAACAGACTAGAGGGTTAATGATATTATAATAGACTACAAGATAAGGTATTAACATTGAAAGTTTTTAATGGGATAGTGCAATTTCAGTTCAAATGAAATACACTAATATTGCCGTTATAGGGCATGCTTTTATTATTTAATTATTAAAATATTTGTGATAACACATCAAATATATTTTCGAATAAAACAATGGTGAAGCATTTAGGTCCAACAACGAATAAACATTATACTTCATAGTAAATTTGGTTAAAGAAAACCTTATTGGCTTAAATGTACAAAACAAAAAGATAGAATAGGGCTGTAAAATATATAGATAAAAAATAAACATCATACACACACACACACGCACAAAAAAAAAATCTTGTTAAATGCTGACGTATTTTTTGTAATAATTTCCAGACAAGTTAATCTTCAAAAAAATTACTGAAAACCATAATGTGATTGTTGCAATTAAATAAACGTCCTTTACAGTAGTTAATGTACTTTTCCACTGTTATATCATGAAGGTAAAATGCATTATTTTTAACTATAAATGTGAAACAGGATGACTGTAGTGAAGTGTAGTATAGAAGTGGGAAAAAAATATTCAGATTTTTTGTGTTTATCAAAGATATTTGACATATTAGTAAATAATTTCAGTTTATGTTTCCCAATAAACATCAAACATATATGAATATTTGCAAAGCAATGTATATAAATAGTGATCTCCTAATCATAGACAAATAAATGCCGCAGGATTTGAAATAATGTTCCAAAACAACGAAGATTAGATTTCGTAGAAATTTTTATTTGGAGAATATTGCTATCTTGGTTTTCTTAGTAGTTCTGTGGAACTTAATAAACAGATCACATCATAATATATGAGAATGCATAGCGTTAGCTGTGTCTTTAAAATATTCCCATTAATGAATATATTCGTAAAAAAAGTGATTTAAATTTCTCCCACATATGGAGATAGAGACTATTATTTTGAACTTTTAAATAATTTTCTTTTGTTTCTATTATTTACTGGCGCAATGTGTAGTTGGCTATGTTACCTAGTATCATAAGAAGGAAAACATTGGGAACGAAAGTAAAACTGAAATCAGATATTATCCGCTTGCGAACTGATTCAAAGAACAATTTATTTCACTGAGCGAACGAACGATGATCCCACAAAATTGAGGGGTAGCTCTTTGGAAGGATTTTTTTTAAAGCTTGCGAAGAAAATTCAATTCCCATTTTAAAGGAGAAAGAAATGTTTCTCCTCTAAAATGATAATGAGGTAAATTTTTATAATTTACCAACTTTTAAACATATTTTTTATTCCAGAATTTTATTGTTTGTTTTCTGTACAAAGGTGGTTCTAGGAATCTCAGAACCAAAGTTGAAAGAAAGTAATTCAGCGGGTTAGCGGTTTTATTGACTCGATTCTTCGATCTCACTCATCATTCCATTCTTTTCGCTCTTCACTCCATTCTCGCACACCACTCTTGATTTGCTCCTTGTTCCTAATCTAATTCTTCAAGGTCACTATTAGAGAGCTGTGAGTCGTAAAACAAAGAAGCGACCAACGGCTTTGATCAGTTAGCCAACGGCTTTGATCTGATCCCATAAAAGAATAGTCACCTCTATATCTGACTCACTAACTACTATGTATTTATTTTTTTTTTAATTTCACGTTTAAAAAGCAAAAACAACATTTTTAGAAAAACTAAATTTTTTTTCATGACGTAGGTATAATGTATCACTTTTAAGATATAATGAAAAGCGTTTTCATCCCTCAGTGGAAAAGTATTTTACCTGAGTACAAAGGTAGAATTGATTTTAAAATATGCTGAAGCTTTTAAGCCAAGTTTTTAAATTTAACATTTATTTCAGTTTAATTTGCATATTTTTAAAGCGTAAATAGTTTTTTAAACAAATAAATGAGGTATTTATTTATTTCAGTACTGAAAAAGTTTTGTAAAATATTTTTCAGAATTATTTAAATTGTATCAGTAATGTAACAAACGATCGTTTTTAACTAAAATATTCTTCTATCATTTGTAACAACTCTCTTGACTCTTTTAATTTCGAATAGTTTCATCGAAGTACTATAAAATAAACTATCAGAAAGAGAAGTATTAACTTCTTCAACCTTCTAAATTCTTCAAAGCAATTTAAGTGCTGTCACGAATACGGTTTATGGTCATTTATTTTACAAGCATCACAATAAGTGGCTAACCTTGAGAATTTTCTATTAGGCTAGCTGCCTTACCAACAGAGGGCTTGATGTTTCTGTCTTCATATGCTGGGTGTGGCTTTATTTCGCTGCATTTTCATCTATAATTCGTTTATTCAATTTATTAAATTAGTTAATAATTGTCCCTACTTCCCGAGGGACCTATGGATAACTCCGTATACTTTAATTTGTTTTAAAATACAGAAGAAAAAAATCTAATGTGTAAACTACATGACTTTCTTGTGCGGAATATTAAATTTTACGTATTTTTCCTGAATTTTTCCTAAATTCCGTATTTTTCCTTATTTCCACGAATTTCATTACAGATATATTCTCATTCAATTAATTCAGCTCTGACTTCGCGGCAAGGCAAAAATACGTGAAAACTCAACATATCTTCATTAAAAATTGAAAGATATAGTAAAACATAAATGCAATTAAAACAATTTTAAAAAAGAATTTTAGAATTAAAATTACTATTTCTACGCAAAAACAAGCAATTCGACCAGCAGGTAAGAAGGCAGATTTCTGGGAGCACAAAACTGAAAGTTTCCGTTTGGTCCCACTCGGAAAAAAGACACTGAAGGTTCAGAAAGACTTAATTCATTATTCTAATAAGTTTCAATTGTAAACAAATACGGCGGCTATGGTAAAAAAATAGGCTTAGCCTCACTTTAAAAAGCTTTTTAATTGTTGATAATTCTACCACTATTGCATGCCGATAGACTAAAGACATAAAAATCTTAACCGTAAAATAAGAATAACATAATTCAATCATTTTTAAAGCAAAAAATGCACAATTTACCAATATATAAGAATAAAAAAACTGAGCTCACTGAGCCGAGTAACAGAGTGGGTTTTATATATATATATATATATGTATATGAATTATTGGTTATATATATATATATGTAACCAATAATTCATAAAAATTTGTAATAAGAAAACTTTCCATATACCATCTCCAAGGAACAGAAATTTAATTTAAAACCATGAATGAAAAAAAAATAGTCAGTATTTAATTAGCATTTTAAATTAGTATTTTCAAGACCTCCTTGCTTTAAAAACATAAAAATTGTTGAGAAAAATTTTTAATCGCAAAAATACCAAAATCAAAAGTAAAAATTTTAAGTATTGAAAAAGTAGCTATTGTCATTGATCGCAAATCTAATTATCTTGTTTTAAACTTTAATTTTAAAAATTGTATCCTTTTGTTCTTCTTATGATTTTGAATTACCTTTTAATATTCTAAAATTTATACTTTTGTTTTTACTTTTGATTCTGAGTTTGGAAATGAGAGTGTAGTGTTCTTCTAAAGTAAGCATCCGTTTCAGTTTAATTGTGTTCTTAGTGAGGAACTTTAAGTTAAAAGATTATTTGCTATTTATTTTGTTTAACATGGTTCCTTTGGCTTAAATGGACTAATGTCTTGATTTTGATTGAGTATTAATTGTGATTTAGGATTTGGATCGAGCAAATAATTTGATGCTTCCTTGGAAGTAAGATGAAACAAATGGATAGTTTCTTTGAAATATGGTGCTCGGAAATTTTCGTGATTACAATACTTCCTTTACTTCATACAAGGAAGTAAAAATAGTCACCTAATGTAGTGTCTTATAGAATATATATTTACCGTATCGGCTCCATTGTTAGGCAAACTTTTCCTTTTAAAATACCCTTCAGAAAATCTACGATCTGAATGTATTTAGCCAATTCATCTCTTGTCCTTCAACGTATATTTGCCTAAAGCAAAGATATTTCCTTAGTTTTATATCGAGTATGTCATTCTATCCATTTAATTGCCTTTCTTTTATTACATGTCACTTTTTCAAGCCCATGCAAATGACTCCAACGTCAGTCACACCAGATAAGACATTTTGACTTGAACATATGCAAATAATATTAGCGAAATCATATGGGAAATTGTAGTATTTTTTGTATAATGCAACATGAAATGCTTGAAAGAGAGGCTGTGCTGAGAAAATAAGAACACAGGGGCAAACCTATTTAACAGTGAGTAAAAGGCTATCTCGCTAAATTTACGAGATATCGCCAAGTTGGCTATGGTTTCGGTGATTAATTTTGTTGCTAAATTTGGCTAGAAATCACCAAAATCACCAAACTTGGCGACATATTGGTTCGGCGTTTGGATAACTGGAGGTTTGTGCCTGGTGTTGTAACTGAAAAACTAATTGATCCTGCATGTAACTGTAATGCCAATCGCTGGTCGTACACATATATTCAAATAACGAAATATTCATGTTTTGACAATTTCAAATTTTAAAAAAATATATTTTGGATCAATAACAAAATCTTAACTCTTAATGCATTCTCAAAGGTCTATACTTTATTTGGGAAACTATGAAAAAATAAATTTATTTATTAATATTTAATTTCAAAATTTTCAATTTTTTATGTCATTTTAACTTGCCTGAAGGGATCAGTTAATCAGTTTAAAATAATTCTAAGAAATAAGTTTAAATGAAGTGCAACAAAAATGAGTTTAATTTAATTGCCGACAAGTAAGTTATGAGGGAGCTAAATCAGATTTTTTAAATCGTGTTGTGTTAATTTCAATCCTTTTTTTATTTTTTTAATTATATTTCTAATTAACAGTTTATTTACTGAATTGGAATGTTTTATTAAAACTAAATTTCAAAAATAAATGCAAGCGTTTATTCATAAACTAATATTTATTTTCTCGAAAATAAATTCTCCGTTAGACTCAACAAAAAAGTTTCAAATATAAGTTTCTAAACGAAGGAAACTGCTTTTGAAGAAATGAAAGGCACTATAATGCCTATGCATGGCTTCTTGTTATCACTAAATTTCCAATATTTAATTTTTCATGTAATTATTAGTTCAAAGGGATTTGAATCCCGAAGGACTATTACTTTCGTTTTGGCATTTTGCGTCGTTTCACTTTTCAATTTACTGCTTATTTTATTTTATTTATTTATTTATTTATTTATTTGGACGTAGCTTTCTCTTCAAAAATCGTCTGCGTTGCACGGGAAAATAAAAAGGAATTTTAATTACAATTCTAAATAAATAGCCAAATAAATGTGAAATTCGTAACAATATTCTCTAAAACTTTAACGAATTTTTCATTAACAAACTCAAAGATTTCAAAGCCAGCAATACCAACGTTATACAGAAAAACATTTTTATCTCCAGCGCGTGTACTCCAGCGTGTGTTGAACTGAATTTTATGGTTTAAGTGCGAAGAACATGGTATTTAACAAATAAAGGTAACACACAAAATGTTAAATAAACGCCCCTTTGGACGTAATTAAAATCTGAAACCTTTCAGATTTTCTTTTTTTTCTTGTTTTTTTAATATTATTATAGATAATAAGATAATAACTTTTAAAGATACTTTTTTTGAATTTGAGAACGATGAAATATTTTGAAAATGGCAACTAAAATAGAAGCAGATACATTAGATGCAGGTGTAAATACTTGCCAATTGTTAAGAGAGTAGCTAATAAATTATTGTTCAATCAGATTTATTTACTTTTTGTCTAATGCTCATACTTAGAATCTTTATAGTCAAGTATAAAGTTTAACATTTTTTCAATAAAATTCGTAATTTTTATTTGAGCTGTGTAGTATAGTTAAGTACAAAAATAGACTTAATATTTGTGTTTTAAAATTTGGTTCGAATTTTTATCTAACGATGAAAACATTATAAACCATAATTTATGAAGAAAGCGAAGTTTTTGATGCGCATTTGCAAAGCCGCATTTTTATTTGCTATATTTCATTCTTTTCTTGTTTTCAGTTTCATTTCTTTTTCTCAGAACTTCACTCGTCACTTTCAATAAGTCTTTTTAAACTTGTGTCAGAAGATTTTAAAACTCTAAGCTTCGCACTGAACTAAAAGCAACAAAGAAAAAAACAAAATGCAAGGGTGGGGGAGGGGAAGAGTTAAGGAACAATTTCCCAAACAAAGTGTTCCGAATTATCTCTTTCAGCTTTGCTGCTACGGTTCATTAGCTGCAACTGTAACGTGGGCAGTATTATCAATAGCCTAATTTCAACAACACAATACTTTTCGCTCTTTGGTGCTCTGACAACGAGGGTAATCCTTCTTTCATTTTATCACTTGATCAGGCTTAGCATTCATTCTTTTTCGAATATCAAAACTATTTTAAAAGCACTTAAGTGCTCGCAGCCTAATGCACATTTATGCAGATGCACACTGTTGTATATCTATGCATACATTAAAAGCCATTCAAAAAATTTTTGCAAAATAAGTGGACCCGTACTTTGCAACTATTTTAAATAACAAATAACTTTAATTGTGCTTGGTTCGAAAATATTGACCATGTCGACGGATGTAAAGCTTTGTTAGAAGTAGGCTAAATCCTACATTTTATCGAATCCGGAATCCGAATATTAAGAGGTTCTCGAATCTTTCAAATCTCTCAAATCCTTCAGATGAGTGTATTAAAAAGGAACAAGTTTATAAAGAAAAAAATTTTGAAGTCAATTTCTACTCAAGTCAACAAAGAAAAATCTTATTTTAGTTACTTTTTATTAGCATTATTAACGTTTTTTCGTTTCTAATTTATGAAGCTGATGGTGGTCTATAATTTCTCATTCAATCCTTCTCTTGTAATGCTTCATTATTGCAAGGAACCTTTCCAGTAAGTTTCGAGCAGTCCAGTTCAATTAATATTCCATCTAATGATTTCGCACTACTCAAGGCGACATATGCTCGACCTGCTGCGAAGAGTTTTCATAGGAAGTTTTTCTTGGCGCTTATGTTTTTCTTTCTCTAAATCGTCGCTTGCGTTGTGTTGCAGTTTTTTTTCGCTTTCTTTGCGCATTCTCCGTTTGTGAAGCAAGGGACATTTTAAAGGGTTATATTTTAAACATATATTATTATCACGTTAACATGTTGTTGTTGTTGTTGTTGCTTATCTCCATGTCTAGGAATTTACTAGACAAGATCCATTAGTCCATTCACCTTCAGAAAATCGAAAACAAGCACAGGAGACTTGTAAAGGTCCTTAAGAGACAATTCCAGGCACTCAAGTATATGTGTCGGTGAAGCCGGTGCATTTTGACATTTAGAACAAATTGGGTGCATCTTGTAACCTCTCTCGAAAGTGAGTCCTTTCAGGTGTCCACTGAAGAATCGGAAAAGTGTTGTCTGAACACATCTATCGCAGTCAATAGCAAGGGATCTTCCAGGACAATCAGCTTGATACCAGGGATGATTCGGCGGAACGAGCCAAATTTGCCTGTCTGCATGTCTTCTAATGGAGTACAGTTCAAGATATGTCAGTGAATTGGTAACTGGTAATGGTTCTTCAGAACCCTCCTTCGCCAGAATGTCCGCCATTTCATTCCCCGAAATGTCAACATGGGAAGGAATCCACTGAAGGTGTACCTCACAGAGTGATGAGACCTTCTTAAGTTTGCTAAGAATTGCACTTCCGGCCCTATCACCAACTCTTCGCCAGTTTGAAAGATATTGGATGGCGCTACGACTGTCAGTCAAAACCATACTGCCTTAAGATCTGTAAAGGATATAATAGCGTTTAGTCCTTCATCGATGGCTATAAGCTCACTCTTAAAAACCGAGCTGAAGTCAGAATTTTTTTTTCTTTATTTTAACAATATTTCCATTTGTGCATTTAATGACAACACCACTACCGGAACGAGAGTCCTCGCTTTTACTCCCATCAGTATGTAGCTTCAGCGGGAATTGCGTGTATATCAATTGGGAATAGCGTGTTTCAACATTGGCAGCGAAATGTAAACTTGACCAAATACTGGAGTTGGCTGAAGACGTTAACATAGAAATATGGGGAGAATTTTCGCTATATAATGGGACATTACATCCGCTTCATCCAATTCTATAAAACTACAATCCTTATTCCATACACTTTAAAAATCTTCAGAACTCTGTCTTACTGTTGCCACTTATTTTTGTTAAATATTACAATCCCATTTATCACAGTCATGTACTATTATTTATAAGTTGTTATAAAATTAATTTTTGCGGCACGTGAGAATTCGTAATAAACGATCATTATTTATTTGTAACTCTTATAATATATTTAATAAAAACAGAATATCTTTAGTTCCGATAAAGAGGAATAAATAAGTAGGAATTGACTTTAACATGTGACAAAACTGTATTAACATCAAGTGTCATCCACTAGAAGTTTAAAAAAATGTATCTGAACTTGAGTGGATGAATAAAAAGGATTTTATTAACGACTGAAAATTTGAACAAGATCTAGGAAGAGTGTGAGCTAATAGTAGGAATTTAAAATAGCGAAACAAAATCTTCAGTCGATGGTTAATGAAAGACAACATAATAATAATAATACAATTCTTAAATATATAACCACAGTCATAAAGGATTTAATTAACTCATTATATTAGGATTTGAACTTCACTGACAGTTCTACTTTCGCTAGCTCTCGCCAGGATGTAAATGTATATAAGAACATATTTCTTGAAAATGAGACAGAGAGCTGCGACGCTTACCATTGTACTATTACTTCGCCCAGTTTTTGAGAAGTTTGTTATTCGGCGTAGCTTTTCATCAGCACAAATCCTCTCACAGTTAGTTAAAAATGAGCTAATGCTTGTTAGCCTTTGTAATGCAAGTCTTCAGTATTAATTTGAATTTTAACTCATTTACTACAGTACTTGAAATCCCGCGAGCTGTGGAGATTTAAACTGCAAGCGCAAGTTTAAAATTTCAAATAAGAAGGTTGTAGAAGGTTGTTTAAACCTTCTTTTGCCTCAGTTGTTATTTTCGAAGACGAATATAAATCGCCTGGAAGTCTCAGTAAGGACCAAGATCAGTTAATTAAGGAGAGGAACCCTACATAGTTAGATACCTCTCTAAAAGCCCTTTTCCATGAGGAGACTTATCTTCGAACAAGTATCTCTGAATGTCTTCGGCGCCAGTTTTTTTACACAAGGAAATATATCTCCGATGCGTCAGATATATGTCTGCGGCGCATGTACCGTCATTGCGCATGATGGGGGATACATTGTTGCTGGAGGCATGTCTGGCAACAATCAGCGAAATTGCTTATGAAAATCATGTGTCCTAAAAGTAATGGCGACTAGTGAGTCAATGTTTAACTTACTGAGTTACTGCGAGAAGATTTTGCTATTTTTTAACAAACTTAATTTATCATGCGATATTCATTTCAGGTCTTTAATTCCGATTGATTGATTTATAAATATACTGAAAAATAAAATATTTTTTCATTCTGATACAAGAGATTTGTTATTGTAAACTAAAAAGTTACTAAAAAGTTATGTACTTTTTTACCTCACTTTTTAGCGTTAAGAATATTTTTTTCTTGTTTAGGGGAATCCTATATTTTTATATTCCGAGATGTCTGATAAATAAGAAAAGTTTAATTTATCGTCTGTTTGCATTTGATTGTATTTTCGATTTGTAAAGTCATTATGTTTTTTGAAGCAGAAGACGTGAAAATATGCAATCCCCTCGCCGGGTCTCCAACCTGGGTCTCTCGAATGCGTACCAAATGTGCTACCGTTACACCACGAAGGCATGCAGAAAGGAGGGAGAAAATACCTTATATATTGGAATTCAGAACTAGATCTACTTTTATTTTTGTTTTATTTGGAATGGGCTATGTATACATGTTTGAGGTCTTTGACGAGTTTCATTAAATTTTAACAATTTTATTATATTTTAATATTTTAGCTGGCTCTCTGGAGTTAGTTTATTTATTTATTATTATTATTTTTTTTTTGAGGGGACACAGCCGAGCTGCTGGCGGGCGGTCCTCCTTTTAGTCATATGGCCGGCTTATGCCGGCTAGGTGGACTGGGGCTGCGCCCATTAATACAATACAATAACTTATATATTTCCACTTTTAAAGAACGACTGGGGATTAGGGGATCCAGTCGCCCATCTACCACCTTCGGGCGCCACTGTAGAGGCAATAGTTTTTCTTAATGCAGCAAACATGAAAAAGGAGCAATGCCCTCGCCGGGACTCGAACCTGGACCTCTCGAATTCGCACCGAGTGTGCTACCATTACACCACGAAGGCATACAGAAAGGAGGGAGAAAATGTCTTATACTGTGAGGCGTGGCCTGTTAAGATCACAAGACCAACATGCTTGGTTCGGTGAGTCGGGCTGCGCCTACTTCTGGTACATTATACTGTGGTTAAGGATTTTTCAATTTTTGGGGGGGTGTTGATCGCTTGGCGTATTTACCGAAGTGTTTGAATTTTCCGCGAATCACGAGACTGTGAATTCGAATTCAGCTGAGCTATTTTCTGATATTTTTTCCAATGAAAATAAATATTTTTATTGTTTCTGTTATAAAGTATTTCTCCCGCCTTCTTAGCATGCCTTCGTGACGTAAAGGTCAGCACACTTGGCGAGTATTCGAGAGGTCCGAAGTTCGAGTCCCGGCGAGGGCATTGCTCATTTAGCACGTCTCCCGTTTAAAAAATAACCTAATGACTCTACAGTGGCGCCCGAACTAAAAAAGGTGGCGGATGATGATTCTTCACCACCAGGATTTATCGATTGGTTCTCCTAATCTCCATTCGCCCTTTAAAAGGCGGAGTATATAAGGTATTTCTCCCGCTTTCTTAGCATGCCTTCGTGGTGTAATGGGCAGCTCATTCGGCGCGTATTCGAGAGGTCCGAGGTTCGACTCCCGGAGAGGGCATTGCTCATTTATCACGTCTCCCGTTTCAGAAGTAACCTGTTTTCTCTATACCATAATTCCGTATTTAATTGGATTCTGTTAATATTTTTAAAATTTATTTATGTAACATATAATAATTTTACGCTATTTTATTATTATTCATAAAATTTTATATCGATTAATTATTAGCATAAAGGGACAAAATCTTCCCATATAAACGAAATGCTCTCAGGAGAGAGACTTCACTGTGTCGCTCAGCAAATTTATTTCCTCTTATTAGACGAGCTTTTAAACGACATTTCACGGTTGCAGATGATTTTGATCTTCTGTGGAAGTGGTCGTCTTAAAGACGTAATGTACACTACCGACTTTTATCCGTGTTTGAGAAATATTGGTTACTTAGAAACATGGTCTCCAATTTAATTTGTATCTTCTTAACATATTATTAAGATATAAATTATATTTCTTAAATGAAATATATGAATTAAAGCCTCTAATCCTGAGGTCAGTTTTCCTGGAGTAATTTAATAAAATATGCTTCTGTACAGCTGTTCAGATTTTCAACATTTTCCGGGATCTTTTATTAATCAAAGAAAGTGCTGAGAGAGAATGATCCTTTCAAGAGCTAATATGGATTATCATTAAAAATGGAAGGCTAAATTTTATTTAGAAAGATATGAGTATAGCATTCAGGGGCTCCACGAGCGGTTCCATTGTTGATTCGGGTCCAGCGAAATTGCAAAAACCGTTTTCTTTTTTAAATAAACTTTTGCATCACATAACAATACAAAGAGGGTTTTTTTGCCCCCTGAAACATTTTGAGAAAGACTCAAAATTATCATTTGATAGTTGGTAAAGTCTCACTTGTTTTGGTAACATGCACTAAATCAAGACTCCTAATTAAGACTGTCAGCGACTTAGCGATAAGTCTTGGAAAGTATAGCAGAGATATGCTAATAAATATTTTTTATTGTTTCTGTAATTCTGTAACTAACTGAATTCTGTTAATAAATTTTTAAAATTTATTTATGTAATATGTAATAGTTTCACGTTATTTTATTATTATTCATTATTTTATATCTATTAATTATTAGCATAAAGGACCCCCTTATTACAACTCAATAATTTGAACGGAAGGTACTCCCGGTGCTTACAAATCAGTCAGCATTTATGACGTGAACTCGGAAGTAGAATTTTAAGTCAAAACAAAATTCTCTACTAGCCGAAGACTTCGCAAAGATATTTAATCGCGCAAGTTGGCTCTTAACCTACACCTGCGTGACAGAACTATCTGCAAGAATAAAGCAACGCTGTAGACCGGAATACTTTTCGTAGGCTAACAACTAGTAACGTGGCCTCCAGCAGGCAGAACACGCTCTGACCAAAGCCGTCTCAAACCCACACTTAAATACACACGAACTAATTTGCATTCTGGCAGGAATATGGAAACAAAGAATTGACATTATAGGTTCGTAACATAAAATAACAGGTTAATTAACATTAAAAATTTTACAAGTAGGAAAAATAAATGCAGTCAGTGGAGAAAATGTTTTTATCAATAGCATGCATTATCCGTCATCTTTCATAGTTTAGAATACTTTACAAATTGGCATAAGACTGTGTTTAGAGATTAACAAAACGGCTCTTTTATGGGATCAGATCAGAACGTTCGCTCACTGAACCGAACCAATTCTTTCTTAAGAGTCAGAACTAAGATTACTTCAACGGAAGAACAGAACGAGGAATGGGATCGGATGTATCAACTTAAACGAACTATTCACTCCCTGAATCGATTTTTTTTCAACTGTAGTTTTCAGATTAAGTAAAACGTTCTTTCTACATAATGTTAACAAAATTTTAGAATAAAAACAGTGAAAAAAGTTAGAGGAAATGATTAAAATAAAAATTGTTTTTTACATGGGGGAATAAACATTATTTTCTCCCTTAAAATGGGAATCGAACTTTCCTGCCACGCTTCCAAAAAGAGCTCTCGGTGTTTGCCGAATCAGCGGACGAATTGGTTCTTGACCCTGTTCACGAGCGAGTGTTTTCTGATGTCATCCAACAAACGGCAACTATAAGCTGACATTAATAGCCACACTACGTACATAATTCGAAAAGTTTCACCCTATTGTTGCTTTTGAGTACAAAAAATTAGAATAAATATGAATATACGCGTAAAAAGTTAGTTATATTTAAATCAAAATATGAATTTAATTATAAAACTTTTACTAGTTAGTTTAAGTATAATTGACTATCTTCGTTTCCCACACACTCTGCATAACACATCGCATAAAGGTTTTAATAAAGCGTTCGGAGTAGTTAGTTTAACGGAAATTCCAACATTCTAAATTTATACTTTGTCCAATTAAATTCTTAAAATATTTGGGGCGGGGGGTCGAGTCCTTCTGCGTCTCCCAAGAAAAAAAGCGCTGTATAAAGAGTAATACTTAAAAAAATTGAATTAATATAATTAAAGGATTTTTTTATGTTAAAATTAAAAAAGATTTGAATGAGAAAAATTTACGAAGACTAAAATTTTAGATTTCCAAACGTCCTAAGATTCAAGTTCCTAAGATTCAAATGATTCCACATTCCTAAGATCCACATTCCTAAGATTCAAATGTTCCATCTCTAATCATTATATTTCGATTCATATGGGGGAAGTGTATTTTACATTTAGTGCAGTTTCTTTAAAAAAATGACTGAATCAGTTGATTGGCATTTATTGATAAATACAGGTAATTCTCCGGACTGACATCGCGACATATTCTATGCTTAGAATAAGACGTTACATTGTAAGGAAATAAATAAAAAACTTGCAGGTATCAACTAGAAGTTCAGTAAATCAGTTCATTCCATGTTTTATATTTCTCTAAATCTCGTTTTGTTTTACTTCTGCATTCAGTGAAGCTGAAAGGAATAAAAATTTTAAACTTTAAAGTATACCGCAGTTTGCTTTCTTGGTCTTTGTGACGCTGTTTTCTAGAGCTGCACAAGGTAAAAGTCCGAGTTGAGGTTTCCAATATTCCCCAAATTTTCCTCCGAGAGAAAGACAAACCAAAAAGTACACTCGTAAACAGTTTGATATAATTCTTCATTACATTCATATTAATTTTAAGCAATTTATATCAAAATTAGTTTGGTATTACTCAGTAATATTTGGATTAAATACTTTTAATTAAAATTATTTTTCCTTTTGTGGGATTTCTTTCAGGCTAAAGCATTTGAATGAATACAATTGAAGGCAATTTTAAAAAAAAATTCAAGCAAAATAATAAATATTTGCTAACCATAAGATTGTTTCTTTATTTACTCGTGGAATAGGAATAGATTTATATATTCAGAACATAGTTTACTGACTTGCATAAAAATTTGTTAAGATTACATTCTAAACAAATTTATTAAAACGTTTTGCTAAACTAAGACTTAAATTAATATTTGGTATAATTTTAATACTACTCGAATTAAATAGTAAAACTATCTACACTGGTATCTAAATTATCAGCTATCTACATGTAGAAAAGCAATTATTTCTCCCGCACTCTTCAGTAAAATAAAATGAACTTATTTGGGTCAACACCTAGTAGCATTACAATACAGCTATACAAACAGAAAAATCGAATATGAATGCACACAGAAAATAACTTCAAAAGTAAAACAGATAAAATAAGGAATAATTTTGCTGGTTACAAATAATAAATAGAATAACATGTGAACTACAAATAAAACATAAAGTAATATATAACAAAGGTAGTTACAGGGTTTAAAAGTTCAAATTTTTCTGTACCAGGGACATAAAATATGGCTTTAGAAACATCTTTTATTAATTCAATAATGCTTCAGATATTAAAAAAAATCATCTGTTGTATAAATTATAAGTTATGCAGATTTAAAATAATATCATTTAGATAGATTCATAAGAAAATATCATTTAGATAGATTAATAAGAAAATTAAACTGAAATTGAATGTTAATGGCGTAGTCACATGTGATCAATAATAACATAGAAAAATCTGATGTGGACTTCAATGAGTTCCCTGAACAGCTAATTAAATTATACACAGTTTTTGCTGCACATCATTTAAACTTGTTTTCTCGAATTTCATGAGAGATATATTTCTCATTCAATCAATTCAGCTTTCACTCCGCGGCAAAGCAAAATAAATAAATAAATAAATAAATAAAAATAATAAAAATAATAAAATAAATAAATAAATAAATAAAAACTCAAAACATTTTCATTAAGAACTGTAAAATACTGTTGCTTGCGTACGGGTTCGTAATGGATTGAATGCACAAGTCGTTAAAAAGTTAATAAAATTTATTCTTTTCGCAACAAATAAAACAAAATGCGGAAATATTTCTTCAGAGATATTCGTACAATATGACAATATCTCACAGTAGTTATATTTTGAACTACCAGACCGTTAAAAAGAACTCATATTTAAAGTACAGAGAAAACTAATCCGATATCACCACGAATTCGCTACAATCAATAACTACCAAGTAAACAACAACAGTTCGCATAACAACAACAACTACTGAGCTGAGATGTTTCAATCTGGCTTTTGTAAGCTTTTTAATCAAGCTCGAGACCATTCTCGTATTTTCTCGATTTTTCTGGATAGCAAAAACAATTGCGAGATATCTATTTATTAAAATACTAAATGCACGCGCTCTTGTGCTTTTACTTTTCCGGCGTAGCTTTCTCTTAAATTTTGTCACGCGCTGCACTGCGCGGGAAAATAAAACTACACTCATTTCCAAACGTTAAGCACGGAGAGGAAAATGGTAATTTCCGGAAGCCAATCGGAATTGAAGAGGTTGCAATTCGCTGCAGAGGTAGATGGAAGTATGCAAATATGTTAGGTAAAAGCCAATCGAGCTTTCATGTCAAGAAATACGCAAAAAAGGCAGTCTTATAAGAAGACAGCTTTATGAAGGGTTACGGAAGTTGATCGTAAGTGCTGATAGAAGGTGTTTAAAACTTTCGTACAATTTGTTTCAAGGCATACGTGTTTCTATGACTTCTAGAAGACGAATGGAAGATTCTGAGCGCTGGAGTGCTGTGGGGCGCACTGAAGCAGGACAGTCGATCACAGATGTTGCTCTTTTCTTCGGCGTTCATGATTCTGTAATTTCACGTTTAGGGAAACAATTTCAAACCCCACATACAGTTGTCCGAAGGCCTGTAGTTGGTCACCCAAGGGTTACAACCCCCGCGGAAGATCGATAGATTGCTATTGTAGCCAAGCGGAATCGAGAGCGACCTCCACACGTGTGACATCTATGGTTACAGCGTCCATTGGTTAAGCCATATCTGAAGCTAGTGTACGCCGAAGATTACATATGAGTGGACTGTACGCCCGAGTACCTCGGGTTTGTGTTCCTCTATCCGTCCAATCAAGAGGGGCACGATTACAGTTGTGCCGGGAACATGTCCATTGGAATGTGTTTGACTGGGGCAATGTCATGTTTACTGATGAGTCAAGATTTGCTCTGGAGCCAGATAACAAGCGTATAAGGATATTGCCTGAACAACGAACATGCAATCAGTCCCAAAACATCACCGAACATGACGCATTTCGAGGTGGAAGCATTATGGTGTGGGCAGGGATTTCATTATGTTATGTTATGTAGAAGTGAGGGGGACACCTAATATTTACCCTAAGTGAGTAGGTATTAGCCCTACACACTAACTAGAAAACAAACAACATTCTGGCATCATTCTTCGAGTGGAGATAAGAATTGTGACTCGAGCGAGCGCAAGTACTGCCACCGGCCGCGGCATCAACGGTACTCCTACCTTTCAGCATTAAATTTGCTCAAGTAAAAGGTGACATACATATTTACATATTATATATACATTACATGATATACATATTTCTGCAGGTGCATATTTTAAGATGTTATCAATTGTGAGTACAGGCAACATATTTCAGGATATTATAAAAACATGCGTGATGTTCCCACGTTACAAATCATTTTGGCAGACATGATCTGTTTATTTTCAGAATTAATTAAGAAGTATAAAATTGTTTACAGAGCTTACATTTAAGTACTGTTGAAAAGTTGTGCTGAGACTTTAACAGCTCAATTTTGACGATTCATTATGTGCTGTAAAGTATGTTTTTGTGTTAATTAATTTTCAAAAATTATATTATTGTCTAGCAGTACATTGTTATTTGCATTTGAAAATTGATCATGAGATTATAAATTGTGGTGGCTAGAAGCAACTCCTTTCTAGTATATAGATCATGCCTACAATCATGATTTGTTTACATCATTTTTTACAAATGGCGGTCAAAATTAGAAAAGAACATAAAATGATTGAAAAAGACATAAGTAAGTAAGTCTGAAAACAAAAGAAAAAAAAAAATAGCTTCGTCTGCAATTTTATGTTTAGTACGTATTTTTAGAAAAATCTGCATACATATGCTGATACATTGTCAGCTTTTTTTTGTCATTTCATTGTATGCAATTTCGGAAGATTTTACAATAGTTAGTTTTCAATTGTTACAAACTATGATATATTTCAATGTTGATACTTTATCGACTTAATGCTGGCAATTTATTATATGTGTTCACTTATCAGGTAATATGAGCTTATGTCACATAGAAATGTAGGGGGTTCATCTATTATTTGCCAGAAGTAAACAGATGAGAGCCCCTTACCTTATTTGTGAGTGACCTATTTTGTACTTATGGTTGCGGTGCTTATTTCTTTCCTGTAAAGGTAAGCCCGCGTACATTATATCTGTATTTATTTGCTTTATTTTGCTATTGCTGAAGTATTCTTTGAAGGTTAAGTTACAATACATAGCTCTTGACTTCTGGCAGCCAAAAATTCAATAACCTTCGTAATTTTATTCCTCAAGTGCTTGTTCTTAACAGCATATCTTAAAAATGGGAGTAAATCAACTTCTGAATTTGGCTTCTTTAGATGAAGGGAATCTGTAAATGGGCAGGAAAATAGATAATGTTCGGGGTGACCCCTTTCACCACATGCACAGGAGTCTGATGAAGAGAGATTTCTTGCATAGAGGTACGTGATAGGGATTTCATTAGGAAATCGCACCGACCTGCACATCTCTAAACGGGGTTGACGACTGTCCGGTATCGACATGAAGTCCTAGAACCTACTGTGAGATTGCACGCTGCAGCAGTTAGCCCTACTTTTGTTTTAATGGACGAAAACGGACGTCCCATAGAGCTGACATCGTCGATGACTACCTGGAGAGTAAAGGGATTGTGCGTATGGCGTAGCCAGCATATTCGCCAGACCATAATCCCACTCAAAATCTTTGGGATGCTCTCGGCCGTGCTGTATCTTCACGTTTCCCACCTCCAGCCACTCTTGCTGAGCTAAAAACTTCTAAAAACTGAGCTAAAAAGGAGAATGGCGATTGCTTAATTCTGCGGTGGTTGACCACCTAATTGAAAGCATGGTCACAAGGTGTAAACTTTGTATACAGATGAGGGGGGATCACATACCCTATTAATGTCCTTTTTTTTATTATGCTGTTTATTTTCACTTTATATATAATTCTGCTTAAGTCTCCAGTATGTCATTATCTGATAACTTACAAAAATTTAATATTGTTTTCATTTCTGCATATAATTATTGATTTTGTTTTATGCATAAATATATATGCTACTTTTCTGCCGAATTTTGTATCAATCAAAGCAGTATTTGTTGATTTTTTCGCATTTTACGTCTTCGTGCTTAACTTTTGGAAGTGAGTGTATTTTAATTACAATTCTACTAAAAATAGCTAAATAAATACAAAATCCGTAACAATAAAGAGAAACCGAAAACACCGAACAGAGCTAAAAAACTTTAAAAACATTTTTTGCAATTAAAATTAGAATTTCTATGCGAAAACAGGCAGTTGCGTCAACGGGCATAAAGAGGAAATTTTTGGTGCACCAAAATTTAAAGTTATACCTTTTGTTCCCACTGGATACAGTCAGACTGAAGTTGATGCACCAATTGACTTTATTCACTATACTACTACGAGTTTCAAATGTAAACAAATAGGGCTTTTGAATGGCATTAGTGTTCGCTTTCTTTACTCGATAATCTCTCCAGCGAAAATAATTTAATATTATTTCTTGTTTGTTTAAACCAGCTTTTCTCAAACTGTGAGACTTGAAACCCCTGTGATATGTGAACGAAATTAACAAGATTTTATATCATTTCTTGCTGATGGCATGTGGCTAAGTACACTAGTATGTCTTTCAGATATAGTCTCAAAACCAAATGAGTTAAATATTCGTTTGCAAGGTAATTCTTTGACTCAATGCTCATGATAAAATTAAAGAATTTTAAAGGAAACTTAGTTTGTGCGTTAATTGTGTAAAACAGACAGACTTTTTTCCATTTCCAAACTTAATCTCTTTTTAGTAGAAGATGATATTGTTATTAGAAACGAATTTTGCAATTAATAATGTTCGCATATCGAAACTTTGAGATCACAGTTTGGAACCCTTTTTGCAAGTAGCGAATTAAACGAATTTTCATGGGTTCTTGATCCTTTTCACTGCGACTGTGAAAACAACAAACTGTCATTGAATGAAAGAGAACAATTAAACTGAACTTTCTAATGGCGCCGGAAGTAAAATGAAACGCCAAGCAGAAGGTACTGTTAATATTTGGATCTCATTACCAGTGAAAATGGGTTTTGGTTTGGTTTATGTGATTACGGCAAAGCCTCTAGGGCTATCTGCCTAAGGGAAGGGATGCCTTCGTGGAGGAGTTTCTAAGGGGAACTGGCTCGCATACAAGTTACATATGAGGAAAGCCACGAAATCGCAAATGCAGCCAGCCCGTTCGCGGGATTTGAACTACTGATATTCGACGACTTTACCGGTCGGCCGCTGGTGGGCCCCAGGTAAAATGGAATGTATTAAACTGTGCAATGGGGCTTTAAGAATTACAGTTTGCTTTGCTTCTACGTGTGTGTGTAAGAAAGGCTTTTCATCGGTAACCCAGATAAAAACAAAGGACCGAAATCAACATGATATATACGCCGATCTCAGGCTTAAGCTTACCAACATACATCCAAACATGGAACAACTGTGCAAGAATTGCCAGGCTCACTCATGTCGTTAGTGTGAATAATAACCAAGGTTTATTCAATGTTTAGTTAATAAGATTATCTAGACTCTAATAGCTTCGAATCATGAAAAACAAAATATAACTTTTCTTCTATTAGCCTAATTTAGTATTTATACGAATATAAAACTACATGAAATTTAATAAATAGAGTTTTTAAAGTGTGAGTATACTGGTTGGAACATATGCTGAGAAACTGCTTCCGAATGGTACAGGAGCAGCGTGGTGGAGCATTCTAATTCATAAAACTTGTAGAAGCAAGTAAATTTTTTTTCTATGTCAGGAAACTGAAAGAAACCACGTTGCTCTCTTCGAGACCTAATAGCAAAATCCTGATGGTGACTAATTATAGTCCTTTTTTAGTTCGAGAGTTAGTAGTTCGAGAGTCTTTTTTAGAATTTTTCGAAGTCCGGAAACTGAAGAAATCCGCAATGTCCTCACCAAGATTCGAACTCCGGACATCCCGAATATGTGCTTCCGGGTACACCACGAAAGGCATGCGGAAAGGAGGGAGAAAATACCTTATATAGTTATCTTCACTTGAAAATAATTTGAGAAATATTGGTCTAGACCACTTACGTGCAGGACCTTTCTTTCCACAAGGTTTAATAAAACTGCAGTCTTAGAGCTTCTATAACAAAAACGGTGTTTTACACTATTATGAATGAATATCCCCTTATTCGAATCTATCAGCATAAGTACAGCTTTATTTACAACATGATTTAGTATTCTTTTATACTTCCTACAGATCTCATCCTTCAGTGATTTTATTAGAAAGCCTGAATGTGTCAAATTCTCTGAATTGATATGTAGTAACATTTTATTCATATTTACTTTAACATCTGTTCAAACAATAAACAAGTTTGCCGTCTTTGGATTATGCCAAAAGGATGATATTCCCTTGAACCAGAAGTAACTTATGAAGAACGCTTCCATTATTCATAGCGAGGTAATGAATGGAATCATTTCCCTTCCTTTAAAATTTTAGGTATCATGGGGGCAATAACATTACCAACATTTTAACGAATTTTATCTCCCTTCGGTATTGTTGCAGATTTTATAAGTCGTTTCAAAATTACTAATTGTTATCGTGGCTTTCACTTTCTGATTTAGACACCATTGTTTTAAATACACTCGCTTCCAAAAGTTAAGCACGAAGATAATGTTTTTGTGCATAAAACAAAATCAATATTTGTATACAGAAATGAAAACAATATTAAATTTTTGTAAGTTATCAGAAAATGACATACTGGAGACTTTAACAGAATGATGTATAAAGTGAAAATAAACAGCATAAAATGAGAAAAAAGGACATTAATAGGGTATGTGATCCCCCTCATCTGTATACAAAGTTTACACCTTGTGACCATGCTTTCAATTAGGTGGTCAACCATCGCAGATGTAAGCAAATGCCATTCTTCTTGTACAGCAGTTTTTAGCTCAGTAAGAGTGGCTGGAGGTGGGAAACGTAAAGATACAGCACGGCCGAGAACATCCGAAAGATTTTCCATGGGATTAAGGTCGGGCGAATATGCTGGCCACGTTATATGCGCAATCCCTCCACTCTCCAGGTAGTCATCGACGATGTCAGCTCTATGGGGACGTGTGTTATCGTCCATTAAAACAAAAGTAGGACCAACTGCTGCACCGTACAATCTCACAATGGGTTCCAGCACTTCATCTCGATACCGGACAGCCGTCAAAGAACCCCGTTTAAAGATGTGCAGGTCGGTGCGGTATCCTAATGAAATCTCTGCCCACACCATAATGCTTCCGCCTCGGAATGCGTGATGTTCGGTGATGTTTTGGGACGGATTGCGTGTTCGTTGTTCACGCCGTATCCTTATACGCTTGCCATCTGGCTCCAGAGCAAATCTTGACTCATCAGTAATCATGGCATTGCCCCAGTCAGACACATTCCAATTGACATGTTCCTGGCACCACTGTAATCGTGCCCCTCTTGATTGGACGGATAGAGGAACACAAACTCGAGGTACCCGGGCGTACAGTCCACTCATATGTAATCTTCGGCGTACAGTAGCTGCAGATATCGCCTTACCAATGGATGCTGTAACCATAGATATCACACGTGTGGAGGTCGCTCTGCGATTTCGCTTGGCTACAATAGCAATCTATCGATCTTCCGCGGGGGTTGTAACCCTTGGGCGACTGGCTACGGGCCTTCGGACAACTGTCTGTGTGGTTTGGAATTGTTTCCATAAACGTGAAATTACAGAATGATGAACGCCGAAGAAAAGAGCAACATCTTTGATCGACTGTCCTGCTTCACTGCGCCCCACAGCACGCCAGCGCTCAGAATCTTCCATTCGTCTTCTGGAAGTCATAGAAACACGTTTGTCTTGAAACCAAATTGTACGAATGTTTTAAACACCTTCTATCAGCACTGACAATCAACTTCTGTAACCCTTCATAAAGCTATCTTCGTATAAGACTGCCTTTTTTTGCATATTTCTTGACATGAAAGCTCGATTGGCTTTTACCTAACATATTTGCATACTTCCATCTACCTCTGCAGCGAATTGCATCCTATTCAATTCTGATTGGCTTCCGGAAATTAGCATTTTCCTCTCCGTGCTTAACTTTTGGAAGTGAGTAAATTAAAGATATAGAGAAGTTAGGTTTTTTCGAAGCAGGAGAGATGAAAAATGAGTAGTGCCTTCTCCGGGACTCGAACCACGGACCTCTCGAACACGCGCCGAGCGTGCAGAACACTACACTGCAAAGGCATGCTAAGAAAGCGGGAGAAATACTTTATATACCAACGAGCCTGTAACGCACTAAGCGTTTTTACTCGTGCATTTGGGAGTGATGTCGGAGGTAACTGGCTGTGTTAAAAGTGAAGCGCAAGATGCGCTACCACTCAATGAAGTGGAAAGCTGAACGCTGAGTGGGTGAAGATATTCAATGAATTAAACTTAAAGTCCTAAAATAAAGGAAACAAATAATGTCTTTGCAAAGAGAAAACAAATAAAGTGTGAGATTCTGAAAAACAATCAGGTGATCAAACAATCAATACGAGAAGAACTACCATTTAATCTTATAGTATATCATACTTGGTCTCAAAAGTTTGAGCGTATTAGTTTAGGCCTGTCTGGGAGAGAATCGTTGCGTATTTACTGGCGTGATGTGCACAAGGGAAGATATCGCCGGACTACGCTATTCGATCGGATGGGCTGAGCATGTTCTTCGGGCACACCAAGATTTCACATGCATGGTAATTTTTTTCTGGGGGCAAACTATAAACATGATCTACGAAAATTCTATTGAGTCCAATTTAGATCCCTGCATGTGGTGCGTGCTCGTATGGTGAAAAGATTCACAGGATCATATAAAGTTGAACGAAATATCATTTGCAGGGAATATGAAATTTTCTGCAAAGATTTGTAGAGACATTAGGTTATTTCGAAGCAGGAGAGATGAAAAAGGAGCAATACCCTCGCCGGGACTCGAACCGCGGAACTTTCGAATACGCGCCGAGTGTGCTGACCATTACACCACGAAGGCAGGAGGAATACCTTATGTACTCCCCCTTTTAAAGGGCGACTGGGGATTAGGGTACCCATTCGCCAAATCCTGGTGGTGGAAAATCATCATCCACCACCTTTTTAGTTCGGGCACCACTATAGAGACATTAGGTTATTTCGAAGTAGGAGAGATGAAAAATGAGCAATGCCCTCGCCGGGACTCGAACCACGGACCTCTCGAACACGCGCCGTGTGTGCTGACCATTACACCACGAAGGCATGCCAAGAAAACTTGAGAAACACCTTATAGACTGCAGGAAAACTCACTCCACTCTGCGGTCTCCAATAACTGAATCCAGGTCTTCGGATTACTGCCGGCTGACCACTACACAACAAAAGAACATGGCAAAATGACTTTAGTTTCTTGTGCTGTTAGTCATAATAAAATCTAAAATATTTACAAGTTTCCTCCCCTCCCTGTTTTGTTGCGAGAATTTGCTTGCCATTCCCTTCGCGCGAGAACCTGCTTCTCTCCTTTCCACTATTTGTTTTCGAGAAGTGGCAACGAAAGTTCGGAAAAAAAGAGAACGACTATTTGCATCTGTTCTAATGTCTGAAAACAAATGTACTGCCAATTTCCAGCATAAATAATATGTAAATAATCAAAAATGTGCTTTAAGGTGCATGCTCCTATTTTAATAATTTTATCTACTTCTGTTATCTTCGATCATCATTCAATGATATCATATGCGCCCGCACAAACTTCATACAAGAATGAAAAAGAGTAATGCACGTTACAGCCTCGTGATTCGGCATATCATCGATGTCAGTGTCGTTCTTTCCTTTTCGAGGCTATGAAACACCGTGATGCGGTTGACTTTCATGATACGCAAAAGGCATGTATTGCAACATCATATTTTGTCGACATCAGAATCATTGAGCTTCCAAGGGCAGTGAAAACGATTTTGCTGTCACATTTATGTCTCGAAGTAATAATGCACATTTCCCGTGAAACTGTTCGAAATAATATACAGTGCAGTTACAGTAGTTTTTTATTCCCGTATTGAGAACAAGGCTGGAAAGATAGAATCCCTTACGTTAGCTTCACAACTGCGCGAAAAATTACGCTGTAGATGATGTACAGTACAAAGTATAATACATTTTATTACTACTTTACTCAATGTTGGTAATATTTTTCTATGCAAATTTTGTTTTGAAAGATGAAAGGCTAGCAATGAAATAAATAATTAAGGCTACATAAGATATTACTCTTGTAGAGTCGTTAGGCTATTTTGAAAGCAGGAGACATGAAAAATTTGCAATACTCTCGCCGGTACTGGAATCTTGGACCTCTCGAATACTGTCGAGTATGCTTCCAGTTACACCACGAAGGCATGCAGAAAGGAGGTAGAAAATACCTTATATGCTCCCCCTTTTAAAAGGAATTGGGCATTGGGGGAACCCAATCGCAAAATCCTTGTGGTGAGGAATTATCTTTCACCACCTATTAGTTCCGCCGCCATTTATAGAGTCACTAGGCTGTTTTGAGGAAAGAAAGGAGAAAATACTTTATACTCTTTCAAAATTTTCGAACTAAATAATAATGCATAATTTTTATTTCCAGCTAATCATGTTAAGGGCAGTTTCTTCCCATTCTTTTTCCTACATTTTTTTTTCTACATGCTTGTTTTGCAATGTGTTTTCCATAATTCAAGAGTACTAAACAAATTCAAATTGCAAGTTAAAAAGTCTTCTAATGCCGAACTTAGAAAATATTTAGTGTCAGTATTCTGCCATTTTGTAAATGGATGTGACAGGATATATTATTAATTTGGTGTAGCCAACCTACAGTGGAAACGAATTTTTAAAACCAAAATGTTTATTAAGAAATTTTAGTTTTCATTGCAATTAAAAGCATAAAAGACACAAGAAGCTGCGCTTGAAAACTGTAAATCAAATCGAAATAATAGAATTCTTTTCACGGCTTCTCAAAATCGAACTAAAAGAATATAACGTAAATGCTACTCTAATTCTGCACCTGAAAAACAGATGCTTACTTTCACATCCTTTTTTGAACTAAGAAACTCATAGAAATGCAGTCTGCTGTGAGTCTCAATCTAACTTTTTTTTCTCTTCTTACCCATCGCCGAAACTGATAGCTATTGGCTTTTACTTTGTTCTGTACTTTTTGTACTTTTATTTCTTACTCTGTGATTCTTTTTTCCTAGGTTGTTCAGTTAAAAACTTCGAGAAACGGGAAGATTGGTTAATATGGAGAATTAAAATCAGAAGCTTATAAAATTTTACTTATAAACATAGAGGTGTCTTTAATTAATTCCATATGATCATCCAGCAGAATGAATTAGGAGTAAAATTACGATATTTCCTGTTAAATCAAGAGCTCTTCCATAAATACGGAATCAAACAAATTACAGGCTACATTGCATTATTCATTTACTACTGAAGTTTAATAAAATGGCTTCAAACTGCAACTTTTCCTCAACATTTCGTTAACGGTAATCAAATACATAACGTTGCTGCGTTTTTCGCTGTTAAAATGTTCATATCTACAGCACGTTTTACTTTCACGTTATATGCATTAAAACCTGTAATAATCTCAATATAATTGTTTAAATAAAAGTACAGAAAGGGAATGTATTTATTTATGCAGAACATAACAATTAACATAAATATAAGATAAAATAATATTTTTAAAAAAATTTGAAAGGTTTCAGATTTCAACAGCAAATTACGCCCAAAGGGGAGTTTTTTCAACGTTTTGTGTGTTATTTATTAAATATTATCTTCTTCGCACTTAAAACATTAAATTCAGTTCAATAGCAATATCGCAAAATAATTTTAAATGAACATATCTTTAGAATTTCCGATACACAGATCCGCGCACTGGAGATAAAAAGGTTTTCTTTTTTTACCCCGTAGAGTGTTGCCATTGCTCGCTTTTAAATCGTTGAGTTTGTTCATAAAAAATTCGTTGAACTTTTTATAAAAAAATAAGTAGATAATAAAACAAATTCCAAATTCCAAATTTGGGCTTCTAGATGCGCACATTCGGGTGGAAACGTACCTTATTCAAAATTGAATGGCTCTAGGTACTGTTGTTTCATCACATTTGGAGAAAAATACATATATTTAAGCAGATTCTTCATTATTTAATCTCTGCAAATATAATACAAGGCGATAACTTTTGGTGGCAACAATTTGAAAAGTGATACAGCAGTTTATAGTGATTCAACGCACAATCGCAAAGCGAAAACAATAGTCCTTCAGGGAAAAAGCCCCTTTGGACTAAAAAAAGGAAAATCTGAAATGTTTCAGATTTTAAATTACGTCCAAAGGGGAGTTTTTTTAACATTTTGTGTGTTACCTTAATTTATTAAATATCACGCCCTTTGCACTTAAACCATAAAATTCAGTTAAAGAACAATATCGCAAAATAATTTTAAACGGAGCATATCTTTAGAATTTCCGGTACACAGTCTTACGCACTGGAGATAAAAATAATTTCTCTGTACAACATTGCCATGTCTCGGTTTGAAATCCTTGAGTTTTTTAATCAAAAATTCGTTAAAGTTATACAAAATATGAAATCTATAATAAAACAAATTCCAAATTCCATATTTGGGCTTCCAGAGGCCTTTATTCGCAGCAGGATTACGCGATTCAAACTTCGATGTCTCTAGGTACCGTCGTTTTATCACAATGCGAGAAATATACATACATTTATGCACATAATTCATTATTTAATTTCTTTAGATGTAATACAGGGCTGAAATATTTTGTGGCAACAGTTTGAAAAGTGATACAGACTTAATGTTTCCGACGCAAAATCGCAAAACGAAAGCAATAGTCCTTCAGGGACGAAGCCCATTTGGACTAAAAATCTGAAAGCTTTCAGATTTTACATTAGGACCAAAGGGGTGTTTTTTTAAAGTTTCGTGTGTTACCTTTATTTATTAAATACCATATTCTTCGCATTTAAACCATAAAAATTCAGTTCAACAGCAATATTGGAAAATAATTTTTAAATGAGAAAATTTGAAATTGTTGAGTCTGTTAATCAAAAATTCGTTAAAGTTAGGTGAAATAGGTAATAGAACAAATTCCAAATTCCAAATCTCGGCTTCCAGATGCCCATATTCGGGTGGAAACGTATGTAATTCAAAATTTGAAGGCTCTAGGTACCGTTGTGTTATCACAGTGCGAGAAACATTCATTATTATTATATTCTTCGTTATTATTTTCGTTAAATATAATGCAGGGCTCTAGTATTTTGTGGCAACAATCTGAAAAGTGAACCGATATTTATAGCGAACCAACGCAAAATGCCAAAACGAGACCTGGCTAGTTAAATGGAAGGTGCAAGTCAACTTGGAAAAAACGCAGGCTACATTGTTTACAAAGAGAAAGAAAATAAAAACAAACCTTCAATTCTATGGTACGGTACTTCCCTGGGCCAAGCAAGTCACTTACTTAGTGGTGATCCTCTGTAAAACTTTCTCATGGTCCCCACACATAACACATATTCTCAAAAAGTTTCGAGCCCGTAAATCGCAACTCTTTCCCTTAATTGCTCGGAATAGTATTCTATCTATAGACAATAAGTTACTCATTTACAAAACCATTATGCGTCCACTATTAAGTTATGCCTGCCCAGTTTGGGCATATTCATGTCGTTCCAACCGTAAAAAATTGCAAACTGCTCAGAATGGTGTTCTGAGGCAACTAGTAAATGCACCATGGTACATCCGAAATAGTAGAATTCATCTAGAACTGAACATCGAACACATTCATAATTTTTATTGTAGACTAGCTAGACAGTTTCATGTAAATCAAACCAAAATTAGTAACCCAGATATTTATATTCCTGATTACGGAGCTGCTGACCCTGTAAACTTTGTACGACCAATGTCAATTCTTTACCTGGCACCTGTTTAAGCATTATAAACATTGTACATTCTGGATTTAATTAGAAATGTTCTAAGTTATCATTTGTGTGTAATATTTTTGTCTTATTTTTCTATTATTATTTTTCTTAGAGTTATTATGTTATTCAATTATGTTTTTCTAACATGCCAAAAGATTCGTACTTTTTATTCTCTTGTCATTTCAAATATGTTATCTCACCAGTTCGACAACTTCTGTGCATATCTTTATACTTTAAAGGAAAAGTTTCCCACAGTTTAAAAAAAAAAAAAAAAACTTATGTAGTTAGGTACTCACCTTTCAATTCACTCAGTTTATTTAACGATATGATTAGGAAATTATATACGTTTACAGTAGGGGTAAGGCTCATTAGCCTAGGCACCCTGGCGTTGCGCCTCAACCGATGCTTCAACAATGCCAAAACGAAATTAATAGTCCTTCTGGGCAAATTGCCCCTTTGGACTAATAATTGCACGATTGCATATAACTTTTTGACTCCTGTATGAATATTAAATATTAAAAATGTAAGTTTGAATTACATTGTCAGATATATTTCAATTAACACGTTATTTCTTACGCTAAAATTTGTCCTGAACACCTTCTGTTTCGTCTACTGCACTATAATAGTAAGCTTTGAAGAGGAGAGATGATCTAACCTGATGAAAAACATGTGGAAGCATCAGCCTCTGTTAGTGATATGCCTGTGTTACTAACCGCCTCGAAAGCCACTTCTACTAGCTACTGAGTTTTAGTGAGTTTATCTTTCATTGAAAATTAGTTTGGAACATTAAGTTTTGGAATAACATAGCTAGGTTGTCAGACCTTAAATTTAAATTTTCACTGGTTAGCAATTTGAATGATATAGCAAGGAACGGGAGTTAATTTTTAAATTGCTTTAACTCTGTGTTTCAAACTGAAGTTTAAATGAATTCTTTAGTTGTTTTGAATTTTTGTGTTTACGTAATACTTTGGTATAGAAAGATAAAAACTTGACAAAAATTTCTCTAAGAGACTAGAAGGAAAGACAAACCTTCAGGTGAAGTCAAAGTGAGATAAGCTTATAATGTTAGAACAGCCTTGCGATATTCTGTTATTATGAAATTACGCGATTGATTTTATTTCAAGACGCAAATATTCGATTTCAAAATATCAGGAAAAACATATTCTCATAATCATCTAATAACGTTATCACGAATCTGTATTATTCACTATGCAGCTGAAAAAAAGGTTATGGAGAACACTGTTTTTGAAATGATTTAATTTTTACTAATACTATATAAAGTGCTTACGCATTTTTAGAACGATTTCGAGGCCATTTAATTAATGTTTAAAATATGAAGAGTATTTTTTTAAATGTTCGATCTAAGTCTGCACTGTGATTTCCATAACAGAATATCTTTTCTTCAAATTGTTCTGCTTTCAGCCACACGCTTTGACAAATGCTGGTGAACATTATGTTTTTTAGCTTTTGTAAGTCATAAATCTTGGTTTATTATTTTATTTATAATTGATACAGATACATTAGACTTTGTAATTGATTTTTGCATCAGCGTATTTTCTCTTGTTACCAACGATTTAACTTTAGAAATATCAGAAACAGTACGTACTTTTTGGGGGGTATTCGTTTGGAGTCTTCTTTCCATGTAGAACTTGTAGAGACATTAATTGTTTTTTTTTAAAGCAGGAGAGAGGAGAAATGAGCAATACCCTCGCCAGCACTCGAACCACGAACCTCTCGAATAAGCGCCGAGTGTTCTGACTACTATACCATGAAGACATGCCAAGAAAGCTGGAGAAATACCTTATATACGCCCCTTTTAACGGGCGACACGGGCGACTGAGGATTAGGGGACCCATTCGCCAAATCCTGGTGGTGAAGAATCATCATTCACCATCTTTTTAGTTCGGGCGCCACTCTAGAGACATTAGGTATTTTTTTAAAGCAGGAGAGATGAAAAATGAGCAATGCTCTCACCGGGACTCAAACGACGAACCTCTCGAATACGCGCCGAGTGTGCTGACCACTACACTACGAAGGCATGCCAAGAAGGCGGGAGAATTACCTTATAAAGTAATGATTGACGGTTCTCCCTTTTTTACAGTGCTTCTTATTTTGCACTTACAAAACTTACATTTAACAAAGTTTTTGAGTTAAGGAATAAGAATATTTCTCTTCGGAGAGCGCAAAATCATATCCTTCAATCCAGAACTTGTTTCAAAAGAAGAATAAATTTTAAAATAGCCGATGAGATTTCTTATTTCAAATAACAAGCCGTTTGTCAGAAATTTTGATTGCAAAATATTGACGTATTTCAATAATAATATTAAATGCATATCTTTCGATGTTATGTTTTTGGAAGTGGTTTGCTACTCAAAATCCTTCAACATTCAGTTAAATTCAGAATATAATTCACAAGTACTACCCTCTGGTAAGATCTGCGACTATCGAAAATACAGGGTTTTTATAAAATCCCAGACCCATTTTGATGTTTAATAACTCATAAAATAATAAAGATATATTAAAATTAATAACATAAATGGTTAGATAGACTCAAACAGTTTCATCACCCTTGTCAATGAATTTCCACGTGTGCCCCCTTCGTCTCACGGAGAATATCAAGTCGATATTCAATTTCACGCCAGGTACCGGCAAGCATGTCGGCATCCATAGAGGCTATTGCGGTTCTAATTCTGGCTTTTAGGTCATCAATGTTCGACACTCTCCTCCTGTAAACGTTGTCCTTTACAAATCCCCAAAGGAAAAAGTTCAGCGGCGTTATATCGGGTGATTTGGGTGGCAAGAAATTGGACCTCCTCGCCCAATCCCTCTTTCTGTAAAATGGTCATTCAAAGAACTACGAAGCATGGTACCCCAATGAGGTGGTGCATCATCTTGTTGCAAAAAGACATGTGGCTGAAGCTCTTCTAGTTGTGGAAATACGAAGTTTTCCAACATGTCTAAGTACACGACTGATGAGACCGTCTTTTCTGTAAAAAAGAAAGGCCCAATGACTCGGTCGTGCATTAGTCCACACCACACATTAACCTTTGGGGAATCCCTTTGTGCCTCACGGTATTCATGGGGGTCTTCAGATCCTCATATGCGCGCAATTAACAATGCCAGAAAGAGGAAAGGACGCTTCGTCGGAGAACATTATGCGCTTCAGAAATTCAGCATCATCTTCTATCCTCCTTAGCATATCTGTTGCAAAGACCATCCTCCTAGGCCTATAATAATAGACTATAGTTGCCAAAAACAAAAGAGAGAAAAATGCAATTAATAAGCAGATGATATTTAGAAAAGTGCAGATATTTAGACTGGAAAATGAAATTATCTGAAATTAACCACACGCTCAGACGATATTTACAAAAGTAAAGATATTCAAACCTGAAAAGGAAAATATATAACTTATTCCATCAATAAATGCCATAAGTTTGTTTATACCTTTATTATTTTATGAGTTATGAAACACGAAAATGGGTCCGGGACTTTATAAACACCCTGCATAATGCTAGTTTAATACAAAAAGTAAGTTTGAGCATACACATTTACTGGAAATTTATTTAACTAACAAACCTTACTGTGATGGACACCTGGTTCTTAAACTGAAAATTGTTGTTTTACTTTGTTTGTGTGTTCTTATTGTGGTAAACTAAGACAGTTTACAATAATAAGGGCACACAAACGCACGGGATAAATGCCAATAATATGATCTCTGAGAAAGTAAATTAAAGAGTCCGTGATTAAGTTTACTTTTTAAGTTTTTAGTATGGGCTCATTATTTGGAAACGTCTTCCAAAAGTTTAAAAAAAAAAGTGAACGGGCCTGAGAAGATCTTGTTATTGGTAATTTGCAATTTCTGCGAAATCGACAACTGTTTCCGAAATTATCAACAATTACATTTAGCTTGTCGTTTTGTAAGTTTCCACAAGTTTGAATTTGTGAAAGTAACCCTAGCAATTTGTTAAATCCACAGTTAGCTAACATACCCGCGCTTTAATCTTGCATCATTAAAACTATCTCTTCTACTAATATTCGCTTTACTGGAATATGATGCGATTGTTTCGTGTGAAGCTTTAAAACTTTCTTTTTTTCTACTACTTTCTTTCAATGATGCTATCACTGATTATACAAGTACAGTGGTTTTAATCATTGCTTTGTTCTAAATTATTGCTTCTGCTTAATTTATTCACCTCTTTATTCACATCTTTCTCTCAGAACTTGTTTTAAACAATAAAGATTAACCAAATTATTAAAAAGAAAAAATATATGTAATCTGTAAGCTTTCAAATTTTACATTACTCCCAAAGGGGCTTTTATTAATGATTTGCGTGTTACCTTTTTTTATTAAATATCATGCTCTTCGCGCTTTAATCATAAAATTCAATTCAATAACAATATCGTAAAATAATTTTAAAACGAGCAAAGCTTTAGAATTTCCGACACACAGTCTCGCGAACTGGAGATAATTTTTTTTTCCCTGTACAGTGTTGCTGTGGCTTGTTTTGAAATCGTTGAGATTGTTAACTAAAAATTCTTTAAAGTTTTACAAAATATGAAATAGATAATAAAACAAATTCCAAATTTGGGTTCCTGATATTCGAGCGGAGGACTACGTTATTCAAAGTTTGACGTCTCTGGATACCGTTGTTTTTTCATAATGCTAGAAACATATATACATTCATACAGATTCTTCCTTATTTAATTTCTTTAAATATAATGTAGCACTCTAATATTTAGTGGCAACAACTTGAAAGGTGAAACGCCATTTTATAGTGAACCAATGGAAAATCAAAACGAATTAATAACCTTTCTGCGAAAATTGCCCCATTGGGATAAAAACTACCCGTTTAAACAAAAAGTGTAAGCATCAATGTTTACAATTCAAAGTAAAGGAAACTTTGTATATGTCGAGCAAACGTGAGTTTTTGAACTGAAAGTATAAAATACAGGGAACTGAAATTCTCGGAACTATGACAATAAATTTGGGAAAACAAAGATAAACACGAGATAAGGGATAGTTTCCTAGCCAAAAGTGTGGAGCCCAAAGTCTGTAACCAGTGTAACGCAAAAATAGAAATGATTAAAACCTGATAAGATTTCTCAGTTAAGTCAACGAGCAAGCTGCGTTAAAGGTCTGTTCAGATAAGAGAACTGAACCTCAAAACTCGTGTAAACCAAAACTGAATGACGAGCAATAAATTTGGGTCACACATATGGTATAATTCTGTAAAAATAACTTTTGTATTCTATATAGAAAGAGATAATGGTTTCGAATTAACGTTATGGCGCTTGCACAATCGCATAATTTTATTCAGCAGCCTGGCAAATATAAAATTTTATTTCTAATTACGTCCTATGTTACCATCATAAAAACTATGAGACTGAGGTAAGAAAAAAAGGTTGAATTGTATTATTGCTACTCAAAACCTTAGTTTGAAAATGATTCACACGTCTCTGCTATTAAAAACATTGCAGAATTATGCGTGTTGTTGCGTAAGATAAAACATGTAAGCAGTTAATCAAAAAAAAAATCTTTTTTCTAATACATATTGGCTTAAATCAAATAAGGGTTAATCTATCTAAACAATTATTACCTACAAACATACTTTTTAAGTTAATATAATATTAACAGAAATTATTCCTGCTAAAGCTGTTTTTGATGACAGACTGGAGCTGGACTTCGAACGAAAAGCACGATTTGTTATATTATTATACATCGTGTAATTGATTTTTACTGATATTGTTCATTTTTTTACAAACTAAATACTTTTGGTGATCTACTACTTGAATCTGGTAATCTCAGTTAGAATACTTATTTTATTTTCTGATGTTCGGCAAATAAAGCTGTACCATTTTCCCACCGTATTGGTTCGCTTCACATATCAGCGTCACATTCTGAAAATTATTATAATATTTCTTATTTTTTAATTGTTACTACATTGAAATTAAACCAAAATCTATCAAAACCTCTATATATTCAATGACTGTTATTGGATTTGTTAATCTTCAACCTTGTCGAATGTCAAAATCGACATTTTCGTGAATTCCTTCCCTTCAAATATGGTTTTGATTTGGTTTAGTTGATTATGGCAAAGGACACTAGGGCTATCTGCCTAAGGGGAGGGACACCTACGTGGAAGACTTTCTGAGGGAAACTGGGCGTATGCACAATTACACATGGGGAAAATCACGAAAACTTTCGTTCGCCTAGAATCGAACCCAGATCGGAACTATCAGTGTTTAGCGATTTAACCGCTCGGCCCCTTGAAATATGATAGCATTTTCATAAATTTCGTACGTTTGATATACATACTGTTAATTATCGATTCTAATCAATTTTTAACTGACATTATAGTGAAAAACACTACAATTTTTAATACTTTTGAAACTAGAGATTTTTTCTCGACATCATACGGCAGCTTTTCGATCATCTCAACTACTGTTTCGTTTGCCGCCCAAGCGGTATAGTGGTTAGCATTGCTGACTGCTGTGCCGAAGGGCTCGGGTTCAAATCTCGGAGAAGACATGGATGTTTGTAAATGCATCCGGTGCGGCATGGCGGCACTTAAATATGCGGCAAGCCGAAAGTCCTCTCGTGTGGCTTAGTGAAGGGGCAAGGGGTGGGAGACCTTCGGCCCCATCCCCATCAGAATTGGGGGGCGGAACTGAGCCAAATCGCACTGTCACCTGTTAGGTGTTCAAGGCTGTTGCCAACGACACGCGCAATCTTGCGCTGCTTGCCACGAGGAATTTCGTGGGCTTGGGCTGACTTCGTAAGACAGTTGAGCATAAGCAACTAGACAGTTGAGCATAAGCATGTTCCGTTTCTTTCTTGCCTTTTTACCAAAGGCATTTCAGGAATACAAATAATTACAATGCAGGTTTTACAGATAATGAAATCACTGTCTGGAAACCGTTGCTGGAACGCGAAACATTTTTGGCAATAATTCTATTGTCGCTAAGAATTTTCAAAATATGTTTAAGAAGTAGACTGTCTTATTCTACAACTTTAATATGATTTTGTTATGAATGTAATTCATCGATTACATGTCCCAACATTTCATTTACTAATGTTTGTTTTCGTAAAGTAAGTATGATGACTATTTTAGTTTAGGATTTAATATAAACAGAGAGTATAATAACAATTAGTAACGATGCAATTGGCTCTGAACGATCAAATGAAATTAAAAAAGAGTCGACTTTTGGATTGACGAACATATTTCAGAAATGAATTAAGTTCATGAACCGAGACTTTACTGTATATTAAATTTATACATCTACATTTGCTACTGAATTATCTCAATTACAATTTGCTTTGTTCTGAAAGAATTTCTTGGAAATGCATAAAGTGTTTTGAAAAAGCACTAAAAGTTTCAGTAAATTAAAAAATTTTTAAGATATTACTTCCAAGTGAATATTTACCTTTCCTCACTTTCTTGACCACCGCTATTATTAAGAACAGTTTAAGGTAAATCTTTGAACCTGGAAAATTATTATTTTTTGTTGAACAATACGAGTTTATTATTAACCTTTATGTTTTGCATTTACTATGATTTTTAAAATTCTTTTGTAGTTCAAATGCATTAAACTCTAATTACATCAGGCGTTTTTTAAAACTCACGCCAAGATATATTGACTTAATTGTTTAAAACTGGTCATTATTATAAAAATATAAGTTTAATGCATTTTGGGAATTGCAAGGACAAACTTTTCCCTTTATATGATTTATTTGAAAATAAAAAGTTTAAAAGGGAACATTTTAAGCTTATGCTGCATAAAATTATATTCGGAAATAGCGTTATTGCCTAAAATAATATGCATATAAATAAGTCATTTTCGTTTTTTAGGAAAACAATACTGGTTATGGTTTATCCGAAAAATATATTCTATCCGAAAGGCTTTATTTCGATTAGTTCAAATAAACGGATTTCTACTATAGCACGGTTCCAGTGTTTTTTCTTTCTAAAAACTGGCACAGGGAAGTCTCTTGTAAGAGCGAATGAAATACCTTCTTGCCCTCTTTTGCGCGTGCCTACGTCTAAGCCATTGTAATAGCAACAACGTCGTCATTCTAGATCTACTATGATACATTTGTTACATGGAGTTGTCACCCACACTACAGCGCGTATCGTGGGATATGAGTTAATGCAGATCGAAATGACAGATGTAAGTAAAATGCAAATTAGCAAAATCCAAAATTTTAAAATGAATAATATTAAACTCGTCGGTTTAATTAATTTTTTACCAGAGCCATAATTCAGAGATTTGATGAGTGTATAGCAATACGAAGAAGATCAGTTTAAAGAAACAGTTAGATATTAACTGCTTAAATTCCTTTAAATGATAAATTTCTAAATGAAAAAGCAAAGATTTTAGATTTTAAATGAGGCACAAAACTTATTTGTCAAAAGCCAGTTACATTGGCCATTAGGCCATTAAACTCCTTGCTTGCCAATAGCTCTGAAATCTAGAAGAAAAATTTCTCGGTGCTTCACACTCGTCCAAATGTTCCGCCGTCATTGGCCGTCCACTTTTATATAAAACACACAACAGTGAATCAGCTAGTCCAATGCGAAATAAATGATTCTGTAGACAGTCATGCCCCGTCATTAGTCTACAAGAAGCAACCGCAACTGTTCGCGGGTGGTCAGGAACAAAAGCTGGATTTGTTGAGAGAACACTCCAAGGCTTGCCCTCACAAGCCCGAGTGGCAAAATCTCTAAAATTCTTTTTATATTGTAGCGATGTCAGAAACCTAAGAGAATGGAGCCTTTCACTCGTTTTTGGCTTTTGAAGAACTAGTAGACCCCTTTTTCACAAGCATGTTAGCCATCTCATTCCCATAAATACCGCAGTTGTGAAGGTACCCATTGAAAAGATATCGTATGGGAAAGTTCTTTTATGACTTCCTGACATTGTTGAACGGATATGTTCTTACACTTTTGGTAAGAGGAGATGTCCTGTATTGCTGAAGTCGAATCCGGCAGTACAACAGCCCTCCTGAACTAGCTCTGTCTCAATGATAATTCTTGGAGAGCTACATGAATGGCTTTCAGTTCTCCATCAAAGTGAGTAAGCCCCTACAGGTATGTAAAAACTGAAAAGCTTGCTAAGAGCTCCAGCTTCAGCCCCTGAATCCTGTCAATCAAAGAGCCATCCGTATATACATGTATCTATTCCTCAGCCGGAAAACGTTGCTCGTTTGTTTCCAAAGCTATAGTCCTTATTTGCTCTGGACGCATTTCCTTCTTATCTACTTTCATTTCCAGGTCCAACCTCACATCAAGGAAGCTATAATCCAAAGGATTTAGCAAAAAAAGCAGTGCCGGTTTCAGTGTTCTTATGTGATTGTATTGTTAAAGGCGAGAGACAGACTGCAGAAAGCCATTTTGTGTCTTCAGATTTCGTTGTTATGAGGGTTACTTGGTACACGAATAAGTCTCTGGAAAAGGATGAAAACATTTTACTGAATCAGATTTATCACTAGTTGGTTTGCCGATACCAACTGCATTGCCAGAATAGAAGTCGTTTTAACAGCCCCCGGTTATAATGCCCAATGCCTGATTTTGGAATACCTCCAGACGTTGTATCACATCTCGCGTAGCCGAGATCAATATCTCACAGGAATAATTTAGTATTGGTCGAATATACATTTTATACGTCAAGTTGAGAGTCTCTCTACTACAACCCCATTTAACACCTGCTAAGCGCTTAAGGATTGGTAATCTACGTTTCGCCTTAGCAACAACATACCCTAACTGCTTTCTCCAGCTTAAGCGCTTGTCAAAAATACAGCCAATATAGGTGGCACCATCCGTCTGCTGCAAAACCGACTTCTCATACAATAGTCTAGGAGTAAAGTGTTGTCTGTTGAGAGAGAAAAACTGACAAGTAGTCTTCCACTGATTAACTCTCATATTATTAGCAAAACACCACTCTTCAAGTTTCTAGAATGCAGAGTTTAAGATTCGGTTTAAACCATCCAGATCGTTTTTGTTACCTCTGGCCCATACGACAAGATCATCGTCAAAAAGGGCAGTGTTCACGATCCTATCTGATTCTAGTCTGGTAGGTCGTTAATGAAAATGTTAAAGAGAATAGGGCTAATAACTATGCCCTGAGGCAAACCCGTTTCAACTTGTTTATATTTTGAAGTGCTGGTGCCATAACGAGTAGCACAAAAACGTTGAGTCAAGAAATGTTACACCCAAGAAACATTTTTCCGCCAACACCGAATGTCTGGAGTTTTTGAACAGCCTTTAATCTCCAAACGTCATCATACGCTGCTTGGAAACCTACGTAAACAGCCAGTACCGAATTTCATTCATCAAGTGCATTTTTAATTCACTGACTTACGAATACGACTTGTTGACTTGTAGAATGGTAATTTCTAAATCCCTCTGGTTTCGAAGATATTAAGTCATTGGTTTTCAAGTACCACTTAAGACCAAAAACAATCATTCTCTCCATTATCTTTGATAAGACACTAGTTAAAGCAATTGGTCTATAGCTGTCCAAATCCTGCTGTGGTTTGTTCTTTTTAAGAATTGGGATGAAGATGGCCTTTTTCCAGGCAGCAGGAACAGTCGAGTTCCAGCTCTTATTATAGAGCTTCAGGAGGACATTCAGGGTGCTTTCGCCAAAATTCATTAAAAATTCAGTATGAATATTGTCTGGGCCTGGACTTTTTTTTACATTTCATTTGTTCAATAGCTCCCCGCAATCCAAAAATAATAAAATATCTATTAAAAACCAAAGATACCCGAGGGCTAGAAAATTTCTCGATAATTGTATCCTAAGGGTCTTTTGGCTCTTCTTCAGATCACTTTTTAAACGCTCTCTTTTGCAATAAAAGGAGTTAAAAGCATCCCCAATGACCAGATCATCTGTCAGTATTTTTTAACCTACTTTCATGGGTTCTCTTCCATGAACACTCTCTTCTTTTTTCACTCCACAAAATTATAAACCCTTTTTCCATCCTTTCTATAATCTATATTAGTAATGAAATCATTAAAACATTTTTTCTTTGCCGCAATAATTTCTTTTCTAAGAATGGTTACACTTCTTCTACATCTTTGGACGTCCATAGGATTTTTTGTTTGTTCAGCAACGTATCGAGATTCAATGGATATACCCTTTAGTTCCGTCAATTTATCATTCCAGAAAGCCTTGAACCTTTTTTGTTTACCTCTTGGTATCCACTTCTTCGCAGTTGTCAAAATCAATTCAGAAAAATAAGAGAACGCCTTGTCGATGCTCATCTCAGGGTTTAAAAACTTATATGGCTGGAAAAAGATAGTCTCAAGTTCCCAGCAAAAGTTTTCCGACTTCGCTTTCTTAAAATTCCACCTATTTATCACTTTATTTACTAAGGGGTAAGAGGATTGTAATCCAAAACCGGTCGTGATCAGGTATGAGGTACAAAATGTTTATTCAAACTTTAAATTTACTTTTACTTTATGTTTCTTACATATGAAACTTTAAATATTCAGTTACCAAACAAAAAAATCTGATGTGTACACCACATGATTTCCTTGTACGGAATATTAAATTATACACACTTTTTCTTGCACTTTATTTAAACGTATTGAATTGAATAAAATCTACTTCGTCAATAGCTCATAAACCACAATAGATAAATGCACTCTTTAAAATTCACTACCTTTATTTAGCATAGCGACACTTTAGCTCTAGGTTCATTTAACAGCATTACATCTCATTCATTTTATAACTCAGACTGCACAAAAATTATATCATCTGCAGAATTATCTAATCGTTGCCACATGTTCTGTTCAAATATTTTAATAAATCTAAAACGATGTATAAAAGAAATTAAACAAATAAAAAAATAAACAGTTTTTCACAGACGATTCAGCGCCGCTTACATAATGCGCATGCATTACTCGTAAGCATTCTCCTCTGTCCAAGATAGAGTGGCGACAATATTTGCTGCTAATACGAAACACTTATTTCCTCTAATTTCGTTAGATATATATTTCTCATTCACTTAATTCAGTTCTCACTTCATGGAAAGGTCAAATTGCCTGAAAACTCAAAATATTTTCGTTAAAAATTGAAAGATATAGAAAAACATAAAACATCAAGTGCAGTTAAAACAATTAAAAAAACAATTTTTACCATTGAAATTACAGTTTTTATTGCAAAAACAAGAAATTCCGCCAGCAGACAAGATGGCACATTTTTCGGTGCACAAAACTGGAAGTTTACTTTCGTTCTCACTGGGCAAAAAGGCACTGAAGGCGTAGAAACTGACTTAATTTGTTGTGGACGCTATGCTGAGTCAATATATGGACTAATTTAATAACTTACGTGATAATTCTAGACTGGATTAAGCATGATTTAATTCGCAACAATAAAAGAAGGCGTTATCTTTGTTGTTGCGAAGCTTAGTTTCTCTAGATTGGCAACAAATCCTCTATTTCAAAGGTAAACAAATATTGCTGCTTTCGTAAACATGATTAGGCTAAGCCGCACTTAAACAACTTTTAAATTGCTAAATTCTACAACTATTGCATGCAGGTTTACTAAAAGCATAAAAACCTTAACCGGGAGATAAGAACAACATAATTCATTTCTTTTTAAAGCAAAAAATGCGCAATTTACCAACATATAAGAATAAAAAATCTTATATATATATACTTTTAATGCCACCGATTGCAACCAAAAAGGGAGGTGCACAACTACATGCTGTAGCTCCTCCTATGTACAAAATTTCAATTTTTAGGCTAATCGTTCTTAAGTTATGCGAGATACATACGTACACGGCCAGACAATCACACACAGACGCACAAATGCCACGAAAAAATATCTTCAGAATCCATTTTAAATCAGTTTTATAATTATTTCGGGCGAAAAGAGTCCTTTATTCTGTCCTCAGGTACAGATGTCACGCAAAAACATCGTTAAATTGCATTCGATAGCTGTCAAAATGGATATTTTCATTGAAATATAATACCCGAAATTTTTCGCAATTACAATACTTACTTTTTACTTCGTACAAGGAAGTAAAAAACAGTGGTCTTGCTGTCGTATAATTTAGTTACTTATGGCAAAGCATGCTATGACATATGAAACCTTTTCGATCCACGGACAGAAGTTACATAGTACCCTTTAATGTTATAAGTTCTATTCATTTCTCATTCGGAGAAAGAAAAAAAGCGGAAAACTCAAAAATTAAAGTATCTAAAAGTTTCTCCTACACGTTTCCTCCCCCTTTACGGAAAATAATATTCCTGCGAATATTTTTGGAAACCTAAATGGCAAAAAGCAGCAACTGTTTGTTTAATCGGTTATGGCAAAACAAATAAGGGCTACCTGCCTAAGGAGAGAAATGCTTTCGTGAAGGACTTCCTAAGGAAATCTTGCTCGTATTCTATTACACACGAGGAAAACTACGAAAGGCAGACGCAGCCAGCCATTCGCCGTAGTTTAGACCTGGATGAACCATCAGTATTTAGCTGTCTCATCTAATCAGCCATTAGCGGACCGTAGAACGAAGAGGTACTTACTACTAATTTATATGAGAAAAATCTTTCATCATTTCCATATCTCAAAGGAATGTATGAAGTTGTACCAAAGTGCTCATAAAATCTAAAATTACGTTACAACGAGTAATGATGTAGATTTACTAAGATAATTATATAGATTACTCTAAATAATGATATAGGTTACTGCAGATTTACGCAGTCTATCGAAATGAAAACACTTCGGGGCAGCTTCAAACAAGCTTACTCTACTGCAAAATTTGCTCCTTCATGACTTCTGTAACTTCTAGTCTGCTCAAAAGCAACTTCTTCGCTACTCCGTTTGTGTGTTCATTTCTCTTACTTCTATAAGTGACGTCAGCGTCGGGAAGAGTCTAATCTTAATGTCAACTGACCTTAGTTTTAGTCGCCATGACTACAAAGAGAAGAACCACTCTGGTAGACGTTCAATGTTGTGGTAGTGACTATGGTGCCTTGAGTCATCGGAGGTATAATAATGGAAACACAAGGGCTAAGGTGTAAAGGAGAGAGAGAATAAAGAACAGCCATTATTATCTTACCTATAAGAACACTATGTCTACAGTTTCGGTGCTTGTCTGACTCAATGTCGAAAATGAAATTTGTTGTCCTTTTTTTGTTGCGAAAAGATTGAAAACAGTATACTTGGGTACTAAAAAACTGACACATTTTTTCCCTACCTCAGTGTTTCATCAATTCCCCATCTTGCAACTGTTGACCTCTTTTGACCATTTACCCCCCTAATGGTATAGCGGTTAGGGAAGCCGACTGTGATACCGAAGGGCCCAGGTTCGAATCCCGAAGAAGGCATGGTTGTAACTGTCCGCCCCTTCCTAATAGGCAACGGTAGCCACCTATTAGGTGCCTCCACAATAAAATGGCCAGCATTTCCGGCCTTAGGAGCGACCAAAGTCGAAAAAGACAAAACAGTGCCCACCGTTCGAGGGAGGAAAAAATCTTTTGATCATTTCTTTAGCTGTCAAAAAATCTGGTTTTGATAGCTATCTGTCAGAACTTCGGCTTGCAACATAAAAAAAAATGGTGAAAAAAAAAAAAAAAAAAAAAAAAAAAAAAAAAAAGAAGAAGATAAGGGTAATAAGGATGCCGTGCCCTCTTGTGAAAGGGCTGCCATTTTTATGAAGCTCGCTTTTTAAGCCAGGGAGAAACAAAACTTGCTTGCAGGGATTAGCACACTTATGCCAGAACATCGTTATATGAGACTTTTGTTTGCTTTATTAATCAAGGTAAACTAAAATCCTGCTTGCATCAGAGTGCTGGAAATTTTATGGAATTTATTTATTTATTGCAATTAAAAGTGATCATCTGCGTGCTGGTACTGCAGCATAAAGGTTGTAGCATCTTTATACCTGTCTCTGTTCTTCTGAAGATTTCTAAAATTAGGAACTCTGGCTGACCTGGTTGAAAGTGCCGGCACCCTTTTGACACGGCATATTCATGTGCCAATTTGATTATCAAATGTTGCGTATTCATAACATATGATGTTAAAGAATATATAGACTCTTTTGTTACGTGCAACAAATAATGCAACCAACACTTAATCAGTACCGCATAATGCAACATGAAGATCAAGAAAACAATTTTTCAGGAAAAAAAAATGAAACTTTTTAAATAAATTAATATCATTACAGAATCGCAGTATTTCTTTCGTAAGCAGCCTAAGTAAAAGCATTGTTTGTCATTAAATTAGGCAATTGCTTACGAAAAATTATTGGAGTGCTTTCGATTCAGAATATGTGCCTCCGAAAATCTTACTGGAAAAAAAGAGAGAGAGGGGTGCATATCCATAATTGGTGGAAAACATAAATACTGTAAAATTATGCCTCAAATTTATAGTTAACAATTCTTTAACAAACTTCAGTTAGTAAGGAAGTGGAAACAAGTTTCCCTTTTTATAGTTTTTACAAGCATATATATTTTGTAAATGCGCTAGCTCTTTAGTTAAATTAGAATTTTTCTCTTGAGCTTAGTTATTAGTTAAAACCATTTAACAGGAAGGAAGTTTCCAGAGAAATTTTGTTTTACCCAACTGACGTTCAATCTGTGTTAATTAGGTAATTTGCCAAATTCCAGCATTTGATTGGTTAATCACATTCACATGATGGAATCGTTCGTTCAAAATTGTTCTAAATTTTAAGTGTCGGAAGTAAAACTTTAACCCATTCAATAACTAAGAAGCAGTGCTGATATAATCTTCTTTTTAAACAATACACTGACATACGATAAGTGCAACATTGTTCTTCATAAACAAGGAAACTAAGAGAAACAGAATTATTAGGACAAGTTTTGTGTATGAAATACACTTGGCTACAGAAACCAGCTTTCAACTACTCAAGACGAGGAATATGACTTATTTTTGAACAGTATTTTCCCTTTCTCTTTCAACCTTATGATCATTTTTGTTCGAGAGTTACAGAGGAATTAAAGACTCCAATTTCAAATCTAATTTGATTACTTCATGTTATTACAGCTTTATGCACCTTGCAAAGTCAGTTTAATGTTACAAACATTTTTTCTTTTTTTACTTTTGCGTATAGAGAAATATCGCAATGGTTATTTTATAACATTTGCCAAAAACAATATTGTACCAATGTCATGTACGTTGAACTAAATCATCGGATAATAGTGAATGCTATTTCCAAGGGTGATTGAGTAATATTTTTTTGTATTTCAAACAGAATTATCCTACAAGCAATCTCTTCGAATCTTTTGAACATAAGAGTACCTGCATTCTATATGTAATACTTATAATAACTTAATATATAGGTAAATAACTATATAATAGGGTAAATACGTTAATTAAGTTTATCACCAAGATCTTTGTTTCATAAAGTGAACAAAAATCATGCATACAATTTAATAACAATCGAAATTAAATGCGCTAAACCAGCTTTAGTGATTCGTGATTAAACTAGAAGTAAATTCCAATTTACTTCCTAAGACCTAAAAATTTTTGTGATGAAAGTTCAAAACTAAAATATGCTGTCTGGCAAAAACCAGATTAAAAATTAAGTGAAGTATTTTTTATGGAAGAGAGATTTTAATTGATTTCAATGTTTCCTCCTCCTGATGACGTGGCACTGAAGTTGATTGAATTCCTCTTCTTTTATTTTCCTTTTTGTTCAATTATTTTTTTAATTTAGGTTTTGTTGAAGTATTTTAGTTTCAACACTTGTTAAATTCTTTTTTTTTGTATATTTATAGAATGTCTTAAAAATTTTTTTAATTTATTGCTTATGAATTTCAATTTTTTTATATATTTACTGATCAACTTTCAACGGCATAATGTGCGAAAATTCTTGGAAGGATTATAAATTTTCCTTTTAAAAAATGATTTGTATTTCTGTATATATGTTACTGTGAAAGACCGAAATCTGGAGAATGTCGACTTTCACCGGTGAATGTTAACATAGTCGCTTGGTGTATGTCCGAAATATTTTCCGAATACTCTTATTTCTGACTTACACCAGTGAATGTCAACATTCACCATGTACTAATGGTGAATTTTGAATATATGAGAATATTATATTTTCTTCTCCGTAATTCAGTCGCGAAAAAACACACAAGTACTTAAAACACACAATACATTCAAAATGAGAAAGGAAAATAATAGAAGTTAAAAAACTTACTTAATTATACAGTACGTTCTAAATGAGGAAATAAAGTAATAGTAATAAAAAACTTACTAAATTATGTGATTCGAATCCGATTAATTGCAACAACTTAAACTATTATGAGACTTTGAATTGCCCGAGAGGCCCTTGCTTTTACAACTGCATTTATGGGAAACAGCCAGTCGCCTCTCTTTTCGACCTACACCAGAGCATATCTGTGATTGTTCACATACACCAGTGAGGGTCCGAATGTACAAGAATGTAGTGCAATATTTGATCTTTCACCGACGTATTTGGCGAATGTTGACATTCTCCGGTGAAAGTCGATATTCTCCAATTTCGGTCTTTCACGGTAACATATATACATAGTAGAGATATTAGGCTACTTGGAAGCGGGTGAGATGAAAAATGAGTAACTCCTTCGCCAGGACTCGAACCATTGACCTCTGAAATACGCGGCCAGCGCACTGACCACTACACCACGAAAGCATGCGAAGAAAGCGAGAGAAATGCCGTAGATACTCTCCCTTTTAAAGGGCAACTAGGGTTCAGGGGACCCAATCGCCAAATTCCGATCCTGGAGAATCATCATCCATCACCTTTTTAGTTCGTGCGCCAGTTGTAGGGTCATTAGGTATTTTTGGAAGCATCAGAGATGAAAAATGAGCAACGCCTTAGCCGGGACTCGAACCTCTGGAATACGTGCCCAACGTGCTGACCACTACACCACGAAGAAGGCCGGGAAAATACCTTATAATATATATATATATGTTTTTACAAAACCATAAAACGCTATCGTTCAAGTTTTAACTTTTTAAAGAAATATATGCGCTTGGGCATGTTTATGTAGTGCAATCTTGTTGCGTATATAAAATCATACTTAAGTACTTCTCACAATAAACAATTCCCAGGTAATTAACGAAAGGTAATTACTAAAATAACCTGATAACTAAAATTCCCAGGTAATTATTAAAATTTATCATTATCTGTGAAATGGCTGATTTTTTTTAAACATGTATATTAAAATGTATCAGCCACTACAAAGAGAAAGAAGTGGAAATTCGTATTAGCTTATATACTAATTACAGACTTATATTTCAACAACAAATTTTAAAAAGTTCTGAAGCAAAACAAGATAGAATAAGGCAAATAATTCTGAAGTACTTTTCGTAAATAAATTATTTACCTTCTCATTGCTGTACATTGTCTGATAAGGTGTGGGTGGGAAAGAGAAACCATTTTTTTCATTCATGACCTTTTTTATCACCGAGATTTTTTTGTGACCCCAGATATTAAATATAGAATAAAGATATAAAAATAAATATTTTACCTTAAATAATTTATTTCTTTGGTAAGCAACATACATGTGAAAAGTAGTAGTTTTAGAATTTATTTCAAATATACAAAAATTAATGTAAGAAAATCACGTTTTAATGAGATGAATGCGCTTGTTTTTTGCTGCATAACAAATTAAATCTAGGAACAGATAGTTGACACTGTTGGACTTGACACTGTTAGATATAAAGCATCGTCAACTTTTTTCAGCATTGAACGACATTTGGATTTTATAAGCATTAAAGCTGAAAAAGTCATTTCACATTTAGTCTGTAGTGCTGAATGGCAGAAGATCATTTAATGCTATTTCAGAGATAGTAGGAAATTCAGTTAAGGATTTTTGCGAAAACCCAAATTTTGAGTTATTCGATAACTAAGTAAATTCCTTTTAATTTTTATATGAGATCGATTAATCTCTCTAATCAAAGATGATTTTTGAATTCAATGTAAGTTTTTGAAATCAAAGTTCCCTATAAAGCATTTGCAAAAGCTTTTCTGTGCTGTTTAAGTGAACTACACTGCTAGCCACCCAAATTGCGACACCAAGAAAAACAACAGATATCACAACAAAATTTATTTAGTACATAACATGTTGACCAAGTACCAAATGATTAAATTTATAGACTTCTGTGAAGTGTGTTTCCTTCCAGAATCAGTAGCCAGAGTAGCCGTCATTGTTGGAGATCACCGCTGCCACACGCCTCGGCATTGATTGATTCAAAGAGACTTTGGATGTGTTCTTGGGGTACAGCAGACCAAGCAGACTTCCACACGTTGCCAAAGTTGATCTCGTGTGGGAGTTTAGGATGTAATCTGGGTCAATCGTTCAGCAACCATGGACCACATGTTTTCTATCGGCGAAAGATCCGGAGAGCGAGCCGGCCAGGGAAGCAATTCAATCTGGCGATTGACGAAGAACCCTTGGACAATGCGTGCCACGTGTGGTCGCGCATTATCCTGTTGAAATATGGCTGTGGGCAAGCCCTGAAGATAAGAAAGGACAACTGCCTCCAACACATCGAAGATGTAGCGCTGGCTGTTTTGAAGTACCGGCAATGCGCACTAGAGGAGTGCGAGAGTGATATCCAATACCGCAACATAACACAATACCCGGTGCAGGACCAGTGTGGCGGTGCACAACGCAGCTGTTCAGCATCCTCTCTCCACCGTGTCTCCAGACTCGAATCCGACCATAGTGGTGTTGCAGACAGAAGCGTGACTCGTCAGTGAAGACAATTTCATTCCATTCTGCCGTCCACACCCTTCTTTCATCGCACCATTGGCGGCGGAGACGTCTGTGGTTCTGCGTCAAGGGTAGACGAAGCGATGGACGTCTTGCGGACAGATCACTGTGCCTTAAACGGAGTCGAATGGTACGCGCAGACGCTTGATGATGCGTTACAGACTGAATGTGCTGTGCTGTGTTCGTGACGTGACTGAGCGATCCGTCACTGTCCTGCGCACAATGTTCCTGTCATCACGTGAAGTGGTGCACTGAGGTGGATGCGATCGAACACGTCGGTCCGTCGTACCCTCCTTCATCCAACGGTCACATATCCGCATTACAGTTGTTTGGTTTGTCCGACACGACTACCGATTTCCCTGAAAGATAATCCACACTCTCGGTAGGCCAATATCCTTCCTCTGTCGAACTCGGATCGATGATCGCTTTACTACAAGGCATAATTGATCTTTTTAAAAAAAAACCACAAGAAAAACACAATTGCCGAACTTGAAATCGTCGAAAACTCCAAGCCTTAAATAGCGCTTTGAAGTGGCCCACAGGCGCGCGTAATGTGCGTCTGCGCTGAAATACTAATCATTTGCATATCTCACCTCCGCTAATGCGCGTTGTAAATTTCATGTTATTTGCATGCTTCCTTCAGGTTGTTGCATTTACGGTGGCCAGCAGTGTATATAATAATATTTGTAATTTAAGTTTTATTTATTTATTTTTCGACTATAAAACTGTCAGCAGCCGAAAACATTTCGAATGAACCATGTTCCACCCCATTCTTCCAAATCTTTATTTTTTTAACAAAATCTACAATTTTATCATCCAAGGTAAATATATTGCTGCGTTTTCCTCGAACAAATAAGCAGAGATCGTAGTTTCTCAAAAATGTCTGACAAATAGCATTGCTTTGTCAGCCATAAGTCATTTTGAAGAAAAAAGAGAAAAAAAAAAGCAGTGTCAAATTTTTGTTTGGTTAAAAATATAATAATTTCAACTTTCACAACAATAATTTCCTTAAACTTCCCCCCTTCTATTGTACTTTTGCCTGTAATAATAGATTTTTATATTGAGTCCTCTTTACAGAGATTTGAAAATCAGCGGCTTTAATAAAGTTTATAATTTTCACAGCATTCTGAAGCACAGCATTAATTTCTGTTGCTATTGTTTTTGCAGCAAGGGTCTCCAGTGGATCAAGCAGCATTGTTACGACTTTTGTATATATGTAAATAATTTTAATGAAATTATATGTAAAACTGTAGTTCCTTTTGTATAATGTAACATGAATGTATGAAGAGGCGAAGCTTTGCTGGAAAAGTAAAAATACAGGGGCAATCATTTAACATTAAGTAAATGGCTATCTCGCTATATTGGTGAGATATCTCCAAGCTAGCGATTGTTTTGGCTACTAAATTTTGTGACCAAATTTGAAGAGAAATCGACAAAAGTCGCCAAACCTGGCGACTTTATGGCCGGTCCATGCATAATTGTGAATGGCACTGCGATTGAACAAATGTAATTAAACTAGGTATGTAACTTTAACCTTATGCGGAATTCATACGGCTTCCAGTAATTTCGAGAAGTGGAAAAAATTGAAGATTTCCCAGCCGCTGAGAAAAACAGTTCCGGAGTTATTAATTCAATGTGAGTTCGGAGTACTGAGGTATCTCCGTGTTAGCTTTGCTCTTTAGATGCGCTTTGCACTGCGTTGTGTTTGACTTTTTTAGTAGTTTGAAGTGTAATTACTGATCGTACTCTGTGATACTGGGAATTACCTGTACGAGTATTCTGTGGAAAGTTCCAGAATTGTTCTGAGTTTTTTTTTGATAAAATATATTTTGTCAAGCTATCATCGGTTCTGTGTGCATTAAGTCTGTTACGAACCCGCACGCAAGCTACAATATCTTGCGTCAGAAGTGGGATTGAATGTCGGTGACAAGACTGATAGATGAGTAACTAAGATAGCTGGGCTGCATTCAAAGAAAAGATGAAAAGGGCCGTTAACTTCGTTAAAGAAAAGATTAAAGCAGACCAAGAAGATATGAAAAATGGGTCAAGAAAGATGGAAGAGACCATCAAGTCAGCTCAAGAAAAGATTGAAGCAGGTCAAGAGGAAATGAGAAGAGAAATGACTGCTATAATAGAAAACAAATTTGAAGCCATGAGAGGCAGGATAGAACGGCTGACAACAAAGTCAGGGAAACTGAAGAAAGAGTTTCTTCTGTCAAAGGAAAAGAGAGAAGAGAGAAGAGAGAGTTTCTGCCGTCGAACAACAAATCTCTTACAGTTTCTGCTGTCGCCAAAGAAGCTGACACCTTAAAGAAATTCATAACGACAGCAGGAAGCATTTTTTACGGTTTTAAATTTTTATCCATGCCTTTTCTTTCCTCTCTAAAGCTATCCAGATATGTAGATATAGCCTCCTGTCAAGTGTACAAGACGTAGATTTTCTACAGTAGCGAACGCAAATGGATGGAATTCCCAAGCATAGGCCTATCATCTCGCCGCTTCTCTGACAGCGGACGAAACGGATATCCTTCAGACTGTGCTCGAAAACCAGACGCTAGACTTCCAGACGCTAGCTCTAACCTATGCGTTGGAGCACTCCTTTGTCGATAAGTTTTAAAAGACTATATGGCAAGCACTTCATTTAAAATCTCGCCAACAGAAGCCCACGGAAATACTCCAGGAGCTCACCACACTGATATTGTAAGGCTACCTCATCTCGCCTTTTCGGACTGCCCAACAGAAAGAATAGAAATCTAGGCTCTGCAATTCTTCATTAATGACATCCGCGATCCGAAGATACATACAACTCTGAGAATGGCAGATGTCAAGGATGTAAAAAGCGCTTTAATGTACACCATGCAATTCAAGGCAACCCAGCAAGCAAATCGTAGAGACCACTATCCAGTCAGAGCTCCTTAAATCCAGAAGCCTACGGAACAAGTGACTCTTCGTCTAGACAATTTAACCAGGTAAATCAATGTTTTAGATGGCATAGAAGTGACAAAAAACCGATCTAAGCTGCTGGAACTGCGGAGATGAAGCCCACGTATGAAGGAACTGTAGATCACTTAAGGCACGGGAAATAAGACCGCTCCCGACCAAGGACGCAGGAAACAAATTAATAGCGATCTCGCGTAGCGGACGTTGCCAGATTTTGAGAAGCTCTATTTTAACCCTTTCTGACACGCTACCTTTTAAAGTGGAATTTCGACCAAAAAAAAAAGGTAGGCAGTCTAATCAGGCCTAGAGGAGAACACGGGTAAAATTTTGTGAAGATAGCACTTATCGTTTTAATTTTGTGGGTGTGCGCGAAGTGGGCACACTGAATGAATAGAGTTTCGAAAAGAGTGCTCAAACGAGCATTGATGGGAAGCGCATAGAAGAGTTAGAGATTTTGCCTACGATTAAAAAACGCTAGATTCTTAATATCGTAGCAGATATAGCATTACCCAGGGTATGCAACGGGAAAGCCTGTTACTCTACACCCCCACACATGCGTATAAATGAAAAAAAACGCAACTTGGTATATGATAGTTACATTATTTACATTTAATATTTACACTTTTGTCTATTTTTTTTGTGGTACTTTTCGAAGAAAGTTACACCATCCTTAAAAAATCACAACCCAACACTGCATGTTTTTTTTCACATGTACCGGGATCCGTATCAGATTCACTATCTGAAGGCAATTCGTGTAGCACTTTCAGTGCTTCAGAAATGGTCAGCCCTCTCCGATCCATTTGGAAAGTAATTAAAAATCTGAAAAAACTAATATTATATCTACAATTATAAATTATAAAATAAAATTAAATAAACGTCTACAACTCAAAACTATCAAAACGTAGCGCTAACAAAACTTCTTTGAACGAAAGCGAACTGCTGTAGTGAAAAACCAAACAGCTAACTGATATAATTACCCCTGACTTGAAAAATATTCGGATGCCAGCTAATACTTCAAAGATCTCGGATCCCGGTCGTGCTTTAAGAACTCTATAGCATCCTGACACCTGACAAGAGGCTCCTTCGGACTAATGAAGACTTTGCATAGATTTCGAGAGCGCTTCTATTTGTAGTAATGCTAGAGTTGTAGTGTAAAATTGGTGCCAATCATATGATACTTGAGCGGGTCGGAAAGGACAGAAGAAACGCAGCATAGGAAAGCTGCAACGTTACAATGTAGGAGCGTTTTTTGAACGCATAGAATTTGAATTCCACAATTGCTCCTCTGCCACAAATTGCTGTTGGCAACACATACATATCCGTTGTCTCTGATTACTTCATTAAGTGGTCTTCATTGATAGTCTGAATCCTATCCTTGATCAAGAGACTGTCACAGTATCAAAAATAATGAAACAGCATTGGATTTCTAAGTTTGAAGTGCCTTTTCAGTTACATTCCGATCAAGGATGGAAATTTATCTCGGTTGTAATTATGGAACTCTGTAAATTACTCGAAACAGACAAAAACCCAAACGAAGCCTTTACATCCTCAATCAGATGGCATGTTAGAAAAGTTTAATTTACAACCTCTCGCTAATGGTTCCCAGACACGAACACAACTGGTACAAGATGTTACCTCTATTTACAGGTCTACCGCAGTTCTGTCCAAGAGACTAACCGACTATTCATCTGGTATTCCAGATGCTCTTCGGTCGTAACCTTCGTTTGTCTTGTGATCTCTTATTTCGTCGCCCTTCGGATGTGCCTTTGTCGCCTGAGATGTACATTCAAGATCCCCAGGCATGGTTTGAAGTGATGAATAGTTTTACACGAGAGTGAGTCAGCTTGGTGACGGAGAATATGAAAACCCGATATGACATGAGAGCTACAGGACATCCGATTCCACGAAGAGGACTGTCTCCTAAACTACAGTCACCCTAAGACGGTCCTGACATCGTCCTAAACAGGCTTAACGACGTCGTAGTTCGGATCGGTAAGCCATCAAATTCTAAGCCTTAAGTCATTCATTACGATAGGCTAGCCCCTTACTAAGACCATAGTACGTAATCTCCATAGTGTATATAACCAGACCATAGTCAAGACTAACCAGACCACATACTAAAACCATAGTCATATTTGTACATACATTTTGTAAATTTATGCATTTGTTTATTGGCTTAGCATTTGATTTGTTTTATGTCGTTTATTGAAATTATTTTTTAGTATTGCACTGATTTTTCGTAATTGTAAGTATAGCTTTCTGTTCAGGGATTGTAATGCCCGGGACGTGCAGTCCTTGGGAAAGGGTAAATGTTATAGATTTTCTATAAATGTAAATACATTTTAGTAAAATTAGATGTAAAATTTTAGTATTTTTTGTGTAATGTAACATGTAAATCTGAAGAGGAAAAGCTTTGCCGGAAAAATAAGAAAACTCGAACAAGTCGATTTAACATTGAATAAAAGGCGGTGGCTGCCTTCCTAAACTGGCGAGATACCGTCAAGCTGGCGACTAATTTTTGTTGCCACCGCCAAACCTGATGACATTTTGGTTTGGTTCGTATCCGGCATTCATATACCTTCCAGTAATTTGGAGAAGTGGGAAGTTCTAAAGATTTCTCGGCGGACGGTGAAAACTATATTAGACCGAAGAGTGAATCAGTTTCGGAGTTATTTAGTTCAGCGTGAGATACATCCGTGTTAGCTTCGCTATTTAGATTTACATTGTGTTGTGTTTAACGTTCTTTGTCGTTTGAAGTGTGACTTCTATTTGAACTTTGTAAGACTGTGAAGTAAGTATACGAGTATTTTTGGGAAAAGCTCCAGAATTGTGAAGTGTTTCTTGGGTAAATTTTATCAAGTTATTGTCTGTTCTAAGAGCAATCAATCTATTACGAACCGGTACGAACACAACAGTATATACAAGTTACATGATTATTACCAACAGCTTGAACAAATTATTCAAAACCAGTACTTTCGCCCGTAATCGCTTTTGCAACATTTGTGCATAATGCAAAGTAATTTTATGATTCTAGAACTTCAGTTTAAAAAAAAATTCCTCAACTTTACTACACATATATGTCTTCCCCTCTTCTGTGCGCTAGCGTGCCAGTCTTTTGGCAACTAATGACCTCAGCCGTAAGAGATTTAGAGAACGTGGCTAGCCAGGCTAACAGTCAAACACCCTCTGTAGCGAGGATTATTTATTTTCGTTTACTTCACACAGCATGCTTGTAAGAACAATCGGTTTCAACAGTTTTGGTCCTAAATTCTAAGTTTTTTTTTTTTTTTTGTATGCCTGTAAGATTTTATTCTTCAAACATTTTACCACATTTACATAAATAATAGCCAATTCATTCTGATTTAATCAGACCTGTTCGGTTAAAAATAAGTTGCAAAAACTTTTGCTAATACTTGGTATCCTATATTTATTTTTGAAATTCAGGAATAATTAATAAGCGAGTCGTAGCCTTAAACGCAATAATATATGCTTCTTTTAATACACTGGTTATCATAAATTTAGGCAAAATCACAAAAATCACGATTACTGAAAAAGTTACATGTAGAATTTTATGAAACGTACCCACAATATATAATACATAGCAAGGTTTCAGATAACATAAAAAGAAATTACCAGATAATTATGGTTGTATAGACATTAGCACATGTATAAAATGAACAAATCGAAGGAGTCAGTTTGCTATATGAAAAGTACCTTCAATATGGAATATGATCGCCTCTAGAAGCAATACAGCGATGTGTGATGCTTTCAATTATGCGGTCTATCAGTTCCATAGGAAACGTGAACCCATTGCTCTAGCAAAGCAGTTGCAAGCGCGACAAGGGTCTGAGAAAGCGGATTGAGAGCAGCTAGACGTCTCCCTAAAGGCAACCCAAACGTGCTCGATAGGATTCAAGCCCAGGGATCGGGCTGGCCACTCCATGCGCATAACTGTTTAAGATAACTGCGATGCGAGCTTTGTGTGGTCTTGCGTTGTCGTCCTGTAACAGGAAAGCATCACCTATTGCCCCGGCATAGGGCGCACATAAGCATCAAGGATGTCATCTCTATAAACCTCAGTATTCACAGTTCTCCTTGGAAAGACATGGAGGTCTGTGCGTCCACCCAAAGAGAAGCCACCCCAAACACAGACACTGCCTCTTCCGTATGCATCTCTTTCACGGATGTTTGACGGATGATACGGGTTCCAGGTTCTCTCCATATCAAATAACGCCTACTATCGCTTTCTAGACTAAACCTGGACTGATCCGTAAAGAAAACAGCCCTTCATTGATCAGGACATGACCACTGGACATGTTGTCGTGCCCACTGCAAACGGTCCTCCTATGGCGTGACGTGAGCGGCGGATGGTCGCCTCGCATACAGACCACCTTCGTGAAGCCTTCTACGCACAGTTCACGTTGACACCAACCTTCCGATGGCTGCAGCAAGGGAGGATCTAAGAAGAGTAGTGGTTCTATTCCTGCGTGCACATAATGTCAAATATCGGTCATCGGCGCTTGTCGTAGCAGTTGGCCGTCCTTGGTTGAACCTCCTAGATGCCGAATCTGTGGTTTGAAATTGCCTCCAAAGTCTATGAACCACAGAAGGACTCACATTTAGCCATCTGGCTACTTATGTTTGACTCCTGCCTCTAGTCTCCCAATGGCTCTCCATCTTAGTTCTGCAGGCAAATGATGCCTGGAAGTCATTGTCACGAATTCACTATCTCAGATTTTTGATGTCACTATCACAGTGTAAATATGTGGGCTTGTTCTCAAACATGGACTTTTATGCTCCTCGCAGATGACGTATTCCGAGTGCAGCGCCACTAATTTGCATATTGCAGTTTTACTCAGCTACTCTTACTTGGCAACGTATTCAAATTTTACACGGTTTGGCTTATTTTTGATGGAGTTATCGCTATTTTTGTCATTTTTCCTTGATAACCAGTGTAGTTATGAACAACCAAAGCATAGAGACAAACACATGAATGACATCAAAGCATTTATTTTCACATTCTATATGAAAAGCTGTATTTAAAAAACACAATACCAGCTTCACAAATTATTCAAATTATATACATAGTTATATAAATAATACAATCCGCGATACTAGTTAAATATTAACAAAAAGTGGATAGGTGCAGGTGAAAAGATAAAAATTAGCAAATATAACAAAGCATTTAATGCCCCAAATTGAATTAAATTCGAAATAAAATTTAACGGTAAATTGCGGCTAAGAAAACTCTTATAGCAAAGAAAAAAAATATATAAAGCACGAAATCTCTATCTTACAGCTGCGTATTTAACAACCACATTCAAGTAGTGATGATTCAAGTAATTATAAATTAAATAAATTTGAATTTCTTAAATAATAGTGTGAAATAATATAACACTCAGTTCCTTACTCCACAAGAAATTTCATCAGTTAAGTCAATATTATCAACTTTTAATAATTTTACTTCTCCAACTAAAATATAAATGAAAATTTAATACTCTTCTGCGTGTCAATATTCATAATGGTTATATTCTAATGCTACTTAAAACAAAAAAACAAAAAAAAAAAAATTGTAAATATAATAAAAACAGCTTCCGAAAAATTTTAAGATTAACCCACCACTGCAGAAATAAAACAGCATTAAAATATAAGTTAATAAAATTTGAAGTTGTTTATTAAATGTTAAAGATAAGCATTAATGATCACAATTCAGTTAGTATTAATAAAATTAACTGATTGATGTAAATAATTTACTAAAATTATCATATAATTAATCTGAACCAAACATTTCTGTAGCCAGGTACATAATACACAGCATTACAAACATATTTTATTAATTAAGCATTACAAACATATTTTATTAATTACAATAACGCTTGCATATGTATTACAATGAAACCCCACTATAACGGACTTCAAGTTGCCAGAGTTTTGTTCGCTATAAAAAAAATTAATTATTCAACAAAAGACTGTAAAAATTGACTGAAGAATCATAGAAGAATTGATTAGCATTCCCACATCTACCAAAAGGAGTAAATAATAGCTCTATTTTTTATAATTATAATAGGACTTATTTATAGTTATTACTGCAAGCAATTATTAAATTTTTAATTTCATCTTCAGTTTTACCATACATTAATAATTTGACACGACTGATTACCTAGTATTAAAGTCATGTTCCAGATCGTTTCGTCCAAATGCATATCTTTGTCTAAAATATACATTTATAACTATGAATTAATCATTTCAATTTTGTGACATGATATGATTTACTATGATATATGGATGCTGGTGTTTCGAAAACACCTGCCTCGAATAAGGTTTTCTCTGATATACTAATGAAATTAGAGAAAGGGGATAAAAGAAGTATAACGTAAAGGAGTTCTATGCTATCCCTGTTTAAGTCTATTACTTTAAAATACGAATTTCAAGGGTTTTTTTACCCATCCGAGTTGCTTCGTAACCACGGGAACGACAGCTGCAAAAGACGATTTGAGTCACGAGCGAATGAAATCAGATTTGAAGTCAGTTTCAAATGAGGTGGAGAAATTTAATGCTGTGCAGTGATGAAGACACATATTACGATCACTAATGTGGCACGTTGGCAACAGTCTTGAACTGCTTAAAGCAACAGAGCCTAAATAATGAATAATTTTAATAATTAATTTAATAATTTGGGGGTTACAATTTGCAGAAATAGAAAACAGGGGGAGGAGAACTGTAGCTGAAGATATGCACAAAATTCGTTATATCCGATTTTCATACATTTGGGTTATAGCCGTATAAAATAACGTCAAGCGTATAGGAATTTCGACGGAACCAGAAAGCTCTTCGTTATAAGCCGTGTTCTCTATAGCGGGGTTTGATTGTATATTAAACACTCTCTCATTTATAC
>KK117865.1:409491-435302 GCA_000611955.2 Stegodyphus mimosarum | reverse complement strand
TAATTATTAAATACCTATTAAATATACTATTATTACTACTATTAATATAAATTATTACTAATTATTAAATTTTTACATCTTTATATATCAGTAAATTGTATAACTCTATGAAATAGAGTAAATAATAAGAAGAATAATGAACTAAGTAAATAATAAGAATAATGAAATAAGCTGTTTATTCCGATGTCATATTTTTCTCCTTTACTTGCTGTCACATAAGTTGACAGAAATATAGAAAAGAATAGAAACAGAAAATCATTGTTCAATGCCATTTAAAGCTTCTTCCTTCCTAATGATATTTATTTTTCCAGTTATTAGCATTGGGTTCTTTTTATTTTAAATATTGATTTATTTTACATAACCAAATTAACTATTCTCCAGATTAAATTGCTGAAAATAGAGATGAATTGTTAAAAGCGATCTTCTGTTAATTATGATGTTGGTTAATCCATTTTCCTGAGTCCTCAGAATCTTAGTCATGACTGATTTAACTCACAATGCTTCCAATGTATTATCATGGTAAATTAAAGAACTGACTTTATCAACAACATACCTTACTTTTCTGTGAAATGTAAGAAAGAATCTTAGCGAATAATATTATAATTAACAATAGTAATGTTTATTTAAATTCTCAATTCTTGCAGAGGACTCAGAGGTGACCATCTTGGGAAGATGATTGCCATGACATGATTTCACTGCATTTTAATATTTCATTTTGCAGCTCCTTAATATTTTCAGCACCATCATACTAGATAAAATCACTGCATCTACTTATTAAAGTTTTACATCTTTATATATCAGTAAATTGAAGAATTCAAGATACACGAGTCTGTTTACACTTCCATTTTTTTCTGCAATGGAAAAAGGGTGTATTGTATAGATTAATTAAACCAAAGCAATTTAGGACTATTTAACATAAGGAAGGATATTCATGCAGTATTTTACTAAGGGAAAAGTGTTTCATATTGCACATGAGGAAAAACTATGAAAACCTATGAAGCTAAGTCAAATCAGTTACTTACTGATATTACACAGGATGTTTACGCATTTCTAGAATGATTTAAGGGCCATTTAATTAATGTTTAAAATGCAAAGAGTATGTTTTAAATTTTCGATGTAATAGACTTTTTTGGGGGGGATAGGCTACAGGTCTGCATCGCACGATAGAAGGGCTTTTCATAAAATTTTCCATGATACTGATTTCCATTCCTCTTCTACTACTTTTCAAAGTCCATCAATCATGTTAGAAAGCTGTTAGGTAGCTTATAAAGAGTCTTTTCAAGACACTAAAGGTGGTAGATTTTGAAGTATGGCTTATTGTTTTGTGCTGATGAAGTTTCAGGCTTTGAAAGTCATTGGTATAAAGAAATGGAATTTTTTCTGTAAATATCAGATGCAAAACTTGATAGCATATTAAGCTGATTTTAGAATTCTTTTCACACTCTTTAATTTCGCATCCTAGTGAATCTTGCAACAATCATAAACCCATTACAGAAACTTTCTTTGTATTGACAGAATAATGTTTGTAAAATTTTTTTCTCTTAATTTTCGATAATAAATAAGACATTTGTTGCAGTCATTTATGTAAATCCATGCATCATCAAAAGTCGCAATATATTTCCATTTATCTCCCACTAAATAGTTTTCATACAGGGTTCTACAAATTGTTCTGCATTGAGCCACATGTCTCGCAAAAGCTGATGAGCATTATATTTTTTAGCTTTATTATGTGTTATTATTTATTATTACTATATATATATTAAAAGTGCAATTGATTTCTGCTTCTGTGGATTTTCTCGTTACCAATGATTTAACTTTAAAAAAAATTTAAACAGAACATACCTTTTTTGAGTCTGCTTTCAATGTAGAAGTAACGATTGAGAGTTTTCCCTTTTTGATTAATAATGTTGCTTATTTTGCAACTAGAAATTTCAATACTACGCATTTCACAATGTTTTTAAATCATGAAATAGGAATATTTCTCTTTGGAAGGTGGAAAACCATATTCTTCAATCCACAGCTTGTTTACATGTGACATTTTAAAAGAAAAAAAAATTTAAAAGTAGCATGCGATATTTCTTATTTCAAATAATAAGCTATTGCTAGAAGTTTTTATTTCAACACATTTGCTTTTTTTAATTCCTTATCAAAATAATTCCAAAACTGTGTAAACATGCTCTGTAGTTATCATATGATACAGTGAGGTAGGTGATGTGAGCGACAGCCAACATTTCTTCAGTTCGAAACATTATATGTCTTGCATTGCTGATATCATATGTGAATGAAGTTACAAATTTCTGCTTTAGGAAAGAAATGATTTCAAGACATTAAATTATTAAAGTTAAGCTACTTTTAAATTTCTGTAATTAAGGCAAGTTCATAGAAGACCCTTATATAAGTAGAAGTTAAGTTTATCACAATTTCCCCCAGTGTTTTTTCTCTCCTTTTAAACAACATTTAAAAGGTCACTGTAGAGGCTGCATGCAGCTCCAAATATCCAGCACTGAGATTTGATTTTGGATTATTCTGTCATTCCATTTAAACTAATAACATTTTTAGAAAAGTTAAAAAGTAAAAAACATTTATGAAAATACATTCAGATTTGTATTCATAACGGACACTGCCAATGTATGACAAAAGAAAGTGATTTTAAAAATGTGCACAAGAAATATATTAGAAAATTATCAATCATTTTAATACCAGTTTAAAGCTATGTAAGGATTTTATGTTAATTAACCATTTATTATGATTTAAACATTTACTGTAACTTATTCTTTCCATAGTCCTCACGAGAATGCAAGTTAGTTGTTAAAGTATTCAAGTTGAGGGTTTGGAATGTTTTAGTTTAGAGCTTTTGACAGCCTTATTTGCAGTTTATGTCCTATTACCAGCTGTGCCAGAGATTATTCAGGCTTTAGCCATTTCACTAGCTGATATTAAAAACATGCCATTAAAATATTTCTGCCAGCTTAGGTAGACTATTTTGTGTAGTCTTCAACTATGTTATTTGAATTTGAAGTTATGTTATTTTAAACGTAAGTGGAACAGATTATTTTGTATGCAGAAGGGATGCCTTTTAATAAAAAGGTTGTTTTAATCTTTGCAGGACTCTGGTATCTTAATTCATTCAATTTCACTACCATTCTGATATTTTGGGAGAATTTCTGATAGTTGTCTGAAAGAGATTATTTGAATGTTGTTTTTTTAAATAACTTATAGAATAATATTAACAAGGGTCAAATTAAGACTTTTACAGACCCTAAGCACTTAAAATTTTGTACCTCCACATATATTCAAGTTAGTTTTTTCCTCTTTCATTCTCTGTAAGTCTTGGTTTAGCTGCATCATTTATTTCATGGTAAAACCAGTAATGTGAAATTTTTGTGATGCTCTCTTTCTTGAGTCCTTAAGTATGTTTTCATGATGCCCTCTGTTTCCTTGATGGCCTAAGCATGAGCTTATTTTGCTTAATGGTTAATCCAGCTCTAATATTAATAAAAGTGTTCTTTATAAATAACTATCTGAGGCTTTAGAAATGGCTTTACTTGCTATTTCTGTAAATTATATGAAAGAGAAAAAATCACATTATAATTATCTCAGATTGAAATCCATCGTTCATCCTGTACATATGACTCATAATATAACATTTCTCAGGAATTTTCTATTTTGAATGCCTTTATTTATACAAGGTAATAGTAAAAGTTATAAAATCTTGTTATGGATAATCTTATGCTTATCTTATTGTATTCAAATCATAATGGGTTAAACTATTCACTATCAAATGTGATGATAGGTATTTAATCAAATAAAAGTAGTAGAGAATGATATAAAAAAAGTCTTGATGACATAAAAAGGATACTGACTGTAAATTTATAAATTCAGGGGAAAAAAACTGTGAATTCAAATTATTCTTTCTTGAAGCTAAATTTATATGTGTTTTTAAGTAGCTGCTAACTAATGCCATAGCTGAATGAAAAGAATGATTCTCTGACGGTTACCTTTTCTAACAAGGCAATCATCCATAAACAAATTTAATTTAACAAACAAAACAAAAATTTATAACAAAACTTAATAACCAAACAAAAATTTATACTGAAATAGCAAGGTGATAAAAATCCTAAAATAATCTGGATTAGTGGTACATAACTAAGGGTCAGCACTCTGACTAGGGTTTGTAAAATTGCTTTTGGGGATCACTTGCATTTTTAAAGGGTTGAATTGCCATAAAATTTGAATACCACTAATTCAGATTATTTGCCAAAATTTACTCAAAGATGGAAATCATTTGTAAAATATTTCAATCAAAACTTCACCAAGTTGGATAGCATGGCTGCTAACTTTAAAATTTAAGAAAACCAGGAGATTCTCATGCCAGAAATCAAAAGTTTCTGGGAGGCCTCTGTGCCTGATCCTCTGACTTAAATTTGTTTTATAATGCATAGATAAAGTTGTTTAATTATTCATAACGTGATTCTGATGTGAAATATATTAAGATGCTCTAAAATTTACAATCATCAGCTAATTTTATTTTGTAATTTTCTTACACTTTCATTCTACGAAAATCCTAAGTAAGGAAAGAAAGATTTAGCTTTTCAGAGTAATCTCAAACATGATAAAAACAAAATTAATAATTATTGTATATACCATTGTGTAGATAAACTCAGTAATATACCATATATCAACGTATAACAAAAATTAAATGAAAATAGTAACTAATTAAATATTGATTCAATCATCCTATAAAATTCTGCGAATGTCAACGATTCAGATCAAATAAAACTTAATTAAAAAAATGATGCTGAAAATCATTTGGGGAGGGAGGAATTGAATTTGCACAATTTAAGTTTCATTAATTCAGTAAATTTAATTTATTACTGGGAAACATTTTCCTTAGTAGTTGTCCTCAGTAAAGGCTAAAATTTAAAAACTGTGAAATTTGGTGATCTTCTGAGACATTAGGAGATAGACAATATACTGGGGGTCTCCCGGGAAAACCAAGAGAATTGGTAGCAGTAAGATAGAATTCAGAGAAGGAGTTAATGCATTAATATGGTGTAACTCCAGTTTCCAAATTTAATCCCACATTACTTTTCTTGTAAGGGATAATCAAGGATACTGTCTTTATACATCTACTCTTGTTAATCTCCAGGATTATCATAACTGTATCACTGATGTTATGCTCTAGTTGATCATGATATACTGGCACATATGTAGAAGAAAATGGATTATCAAGTGCCAACTGTAGAAAGTGTGGTTACAACCAACATTTGAAAAAAAGTTTATTTAAAAAAAATTGGTAAGTTTTTTTTCTGAATACTAAAATTCTACATTGGCTGCATAATTTATTTTTATGTACTTATATATACTTCAGAGAATAATGAATAACCCTGTATTTTTTGTATTCTTTTCTTTTTTTGTATTCTTTTCCCTGTATTCTTTTCTTTCGGAATCAATGGTTTGTGTTTGCTGAGAGTGAGGAATACCTTCAAAGCAGTAGTGATGTCAATATACATATTTTACTTGCCTAAGCAGCACAACAGACTTTTTAGATGACAAATTTTCTTATTAAACTGCAACAAGAATAAGGCAAGATATCTATCTCCTCAGTACTTGATTATCAGGAGCATTAGTCTCACAAGAGCACTACTATAAGAAGATAGGAATCCAGACAGGTCCCAGCCCTCTAAACAGAAGGAAAATAGAAATATTTGTAAGATAATCCTTGTAAATCAGATGATATCTACTGCAGAGATTCAGACTTCAGACCCAGAATTGCTACAAAAATAGTAAATTGTTTCCTATTATTAATTTACATTTCATTCTGGCATCTTGTGAATGTTTGTTGTTAATTGCCATTCTGCTTCTTCTATCAAGCAACAACTAGATGTTGGAATGACAAACCAGTCAATTACCATATAGCAGCTACAGCATTGCAAGAAGTATTCACACCTGATTACATATTTACCAGTGCGTAATAGTACAAACTGATTTCCATACTGTATGCTGCTGCAGTAAATTTTGAAGTCCAATCTGAATTATTATCTTCTTAAAATTACCCATGTTCAACAGTTGTTGCATTTGGGAAAAAAATGTGCTAGAAATGTTTGCATTTCAATTTCTTGCTTTAAATGGAAGTTGATGATAAATAGCCATGGCACATTTTGTAGATTACCAAAACACATTTCTGTCTTTGTGGTACTGTTAATATGCAAAATTACAGATGCTGGAAAACTAAAATCTATATGCATTACATTAGAAGCACCTTTATTTCTCGATATTCATCATGTGATTCACACATGCAACAGCATATATAGCCAACTCTTTCATTTTTTAAACTATCAGTCCTGCAGGCCCATTGCCTGTTTTAAAATGGCCATCCAATACAAATCTCTCTTGAAAATTCGCATTATGTCAGTGCTAAAGTAGAATCAAGGCCTGGAAATCACTCATGTAAGATGGGGATCCACAGTATATTGCAACATTAGAAAAGTGGCTACTTCATTTTGGAAATGAAAAAATAATCAGCGACCATTTACCTATAATATGAAGTTGTATATAATTGACAGCTTCTAAGTTCAGCAGAAGTAAAAGTTAACAGCATGCATCTTATCCACAACATCTCTACAACTCATACAAAGACATTTTGAATAGTGTTTCTGATTTCAGATAATTTCAAAATGTAAATTTTAATTTACTGTAACTCAAAATACTAAACAACTATTCAAATACTCTACTGTATCGAGTGGAAATGTTATTTAAGAATTTCATTGGAAAGCAACGAATAGCAAATTTCTTATGTCCATTGCAAATGCTTGTTACTTTTGTACTGGTTTCCATCATAATAAAATGCCAAATTTTAAAATAGCAGCTAAGTTTTGAATTTTTCCTTCCTTACTTCATAAAAAAAATCTATTACTTTACAATTATTTACACAAAAATTCTAAGATATTTTGACTAGTGTTTCTTATTTTAGACCATTTTGCAATGTGAACTTTAATTATAATCCTCTTGTAGATCGTTTTAAATATAAACTCATTGAAAATTGCATATTAAAATGCATTAAATTTTTTATTTTACTTAAAATCACTTTGAAACTTGATTTAAAATTTGTTTAAACCTGGAAAAAAGCATGTTAACAAAATAATTTATTTATTTATAATATACATAATTTTATGTTTCGCTTTTCCAAGGTTCATTTGTGAAAAAGCAACTGAAAGGGATTAAAATTTTTCCATTATGGGAAACTTAATGAACAGGAGAAAACTTTATACACTATGATCACTTTAGTATGTACTTGTATACATTTGAAGAAATGAATCAGTCAGCTTAGTTTCGTATTGTTCAGGAAATTGACACTGCATAATTCTAAGGTATTTCTTATCAGAAATAAATTAACACTTTTCCCTTTTTCAAACTAGAAGACATAAAAAATTTAATTTGACAATTACCTATGATTTTTATAATTCATCACATTACAGTTTCACATATTTATATAAGTGCTATCAGATGAAAAACATCTGATATCACCCTGTCTATCTATAGTCGTTTCTGATTGCAACTTTGCTTGAAAATGTGTCATCTTCATCGCTAGACTAAGCATTATTTCTCCTTTTCCATTACTAATCCCTCTCTCACTTCTGTGAACTTTTACCATACTTTGCATGATTTTGTTTTGTAGTTCCCCCCATGCAATATATGGATCTTTTGTTACTATTATAATACATTAGCTATAGCTGCAAATTAGAGTTGATTTAAATTTGTAAAATTAAATAAACTAATATTGAAATCATAGTGACATTCATTATGAAATAATAGTTATGAATGCTAATAGTTATGAATGCATACACCATTTTAAAGTTCACAATTTGAAGATAACTTTTAAATCTAAAAATTACTGAATTTGCATTTTAATAAATTCATGTATAAAAATAGTACATAAATACCTAGTCAAAAATTATTTATACTTACATATTTAACCATCTCAGAAGTATCTTAGATCTGCTCATGAAGAACTATATTTAAACAGCTTTTATTAGCTAAATTTAAATAATTCCTTATTTTAATCTATATTTTCATAAACTTGCAATCATTAAAATGATATTTATATCGCTAAAGAAAAGAAAATATTTAAATTACAAGCTAATAAGTAATGAAAAATCCCATAATGGATGAATGCAGTTATGCCACTTAAGAGGGTTCAAGAAGGCATTAAGAAAGTCTACAGCCTACTACAGCCAGTATATGTACAGTTGGTTGTAGATTTGTTTGATTCACCTTACTGCTATGTGTATTTATTAAATAGATTCATTTATATAATATATTCATTTATATATATATATATATATTCATTTACATATTTATGTAATAAATTACACATGTTAGGCCTTAAAATTAGAAAATTCTGGTCATGTGATAGTTTCTTCAAAATATTCAAAATGCAAATTTTTATACACAGTGTCACTGAAATACACTACAAAGCTAAACCTTGACCTGGAGCAGCAGATATAAAAAAACCAAAAATTAAGATATAGTATACTGAGCACATATATGTGCAGATGTGTATGCAACATATTTTATGTCATACACCATTTTCAGTTTCACAGAAACGTAACAATCATCAAACAGATGATAAACCATATATACATATAAGCCCCATTTGCATGCAATGCTCCTTAACCCATCTGTCATTAGCAAGAGAGCATCACTTCAAAACATCAGTTTCAAATTAGTAATCTCATTACATCACACTGTTTTTCATGCTGCCATATAGATTTTTCTAAAATTAATTTTATTTACTTATTTAATTAATCAAAGTCCCCTTGCTGAAGAATTACTCATAAAGAAATTGCCATTTTATAAATGTAAGAGTTTTTTTATGTGTAATTTTGCCTTTTACAATTCATTTCATATCATTAATATAGCCCTCCCCCCAAAAAAAAGATTGATTACTATTTAAAATTACTTGCCATGACATATATTGCATCATCTTTTATTGTTTCTATTTCATAAATTTAATATATTTTTCTTAATATTTTTGATTTTCTTAGTTTTATTGTCATGTAATATTTTATTTTTTATAGCCTTTAAAATTCTAACATCCAAAAATATCCAATATAAAGATTTGAAAATTTGAAAGGTTATAAAACAAACTCTGCAATCCCTTTCAATGCAAAAAATGATGAAAAAAATATATGGCTTCCTGAAGTTCATTCTATGACTAGTGGTGTTTTATAAGCTTTTACTTAACACATTCACAGTGTTTTGTCATTATGGTTAAAACTTTGTTTTAAATCTTCAGTCTATTTCCTTATAATAAGAAGAATTCTTATATGTTATGCAGCTTAAATTTTGCATACACACTTACTATGGATGAGAATGAAGAGATTTTTCAAAGTTCATTTTGCATTTTTTAAAACTTAAGTTGAAGCAATTTTTCATGCATATTTAAAGAAGAAATTGAAAATCTCTACATTTTTTCATTTGCACCATCGATAGAACAGAAGGAAAAAAATCTTCTAAATAAAATTTGAACATTATTGCCTTTTTTCTAACCAGTCGCACAATCAAAATTGCAATAGTAGGTATGTAAACTTTGTTTGGCTCATATTTTAAACTGAAGTCATCAATCATTTCAGAAATTTAGTTGGGCAATCCTTTTTAAATGTTATGCATTGCAATGAAACATGTCAATAAAGGTATTCTTGAAAATCTTCAAAAATATGCAAAGAATATGTTTTTAAAAATAATTTATTTCTTTTACTTCTCATAAAATGTCAACATGTATAGAGATATTAACAATATCACAAATAATTCATCATTCATCTTTACCTGATAGATCGAGTCCTTGAACTCGCCGCAGATCTTTGCCTTTGCTGATGCCGAGGACCTGAAAGATATATTAATATTGAAATAGAGTATATTTGAATCTCTATGCTACATGATGAACTCACATATTCACAATTTTTTTTTCTTATAATACAGTCAACCCTCATTTAAAACGTCACTCGGTTAAATAGTCACCCTACTTAAACTGTCAGTTTTGCAAAGTCTCAACCAATTGAACAGGAAAATAGTGATAAAAAAGTTTGATAAACTGTTATCTCAAAAATGTCACATTCACTTAAACCTTTGATTTTTTTTTACGTCAGATAATTTTTTTCCAGTTTAAAGGTCAAGGTCATTTCAGCCTCACAAAAGGGCACTCGCAGTATACTGTGAATTCCCCTCCCTTCTCGCACTAATTCACACAATAACTGGACACCTGTATATGCCTTCAGCACTTGTGGGAAAATTGACAGATTGGGCTGTTTTGGGCCCATGTGTTTAACTAAAAGTCTTCTTGAATCATCCCCGGTTTTCTTTAGTTTGAAAGATGAAACTTGAACACTCATCTTTCCACAGAATTTCAGGAAAGTGTAAAATTTTAACATTTTAAAAAAAGAAAATTATTGAGTAGTTTAAAAACCAAATCAGTCAAGAGCTGCCTTTGCAAAAGCTCATGGAATTCTTTGAACATCATTACATGAAATTTTATCATCAAAAGACAACTGTAGATTGTGGTACAAAAAATGATAACAAAAAATGAAAATACAATGAATGTCTTCTATGAAGAAATCGAGAAAGCTATAATTACTTGCATAAAATATGCCATGACACAAAATGCACTGATTTCCACTTTGATTTTGAAGGAAAAAGCTCTTCAGATTGCTGCTTAGCAAACAAAACTTTGCAATTCATAATGGATGGTTGGAGAAAAATAATTTCAAAAGCATCTGATGTTGATACAGTTGTTGTTATGAACTGGAAAAGCACGGTGACAAGAGAAGTATGTGAACAATATATGAAGAAGTATGTGAACAATATGTGTCCAAGTGACATTTTTAATGTGGATTGTTTTACAAAACCTTGCCTGACTAAACTCATTCTTTCAACCCAGGAAAATGCATTGAGATTTTTCGTAATGAGTAAGGAAAGGCTGATTTTTTTCCAAGAGTAAGAAAAGACTGACTATTTTCGTGGGATCGAACATGGATGGCAGCAAGAAGTTGAAACCTATTATCATAGGAAAATCCAAAAATCCTGAAGTTTTAAGGGTGTAAAAATTTTTGTGACTGAGCTATGACATCAATTCCAAAGTTTGGATGACTTCTGAGCTATGGGAAAAGAAAATCAAGAATTTAAACCTAAAATTTTTGCAGAAAGGTAAAAAAATAGCTTTCGCTATTAACAACTGCATAGTTCACACCAGAGTGAGCAATTTATAAATCATAATAATGGTTTACCTACCACACTATGTGACCAGAATATAACAACTGACGGACCAAGAGATTAATTATAATTTTAAATTAAACTGTACAAAACTTCTCATGATGGACTTAATGACAAATCCTCCTTTTTCCTTACTGCATTTGATGCAATTTTCTACATAGCTCAAAGCTGAAGCATTATTTCTATTATATTATTATTTTAAAGTATAAACGATGACATTTTTCCCACTCATCTGCAATGCAAAAAAGGAAAGGAAAATTAGATTGCTATAAATTAACAAGTTTGCCAAGTAAATTATTCTTGGCACAAACTGAAAAAAATATCCATTTTTGAATTTCTTTGTAAATTTCGAACCAAATTTTACAAAATTTAATACTTAGGTATAGAATCGAAATATGGAAAAAAATTGGCATGTCATTTCAGAAAAAGTCCGATTTCGTGTCAAAATATCTATGTTAGAATAACGCTATATATAAATCTAATATATATCCTAAATTGTGCTTTCGAGACATGGAAAACGAAAGTTGAATTTCATCAATCGGACCAATAAAATGGGACATATAGAACTGTCCCATTTTTTTTTTGACACAGTGTACCATCCTATAATTCATAATCATACATATTAATTCATATAAAATGTGTAATTTATATTTGTCACAACTCAAGCATACCGTCATATCTGTAGCGCATGGTACATTCTTTGGCTCCTTTGCAGCTTCTTAGTTTATTTAGTTGCATTCTTAATATTTCTAAAGTTCCATAATCTAGTTCATACACAGCATTCCGCATCTGCCAACAACAATAATCAAAAACACCAATAAGTAAATTTACATACAATAAAAGCAAATTTTGAAAATTAGCAACTTTTATTTTTTAATTTTATGATAATTAGCATTTTCCAAATTCAAAATATTCAAACATTTTCCTAAAAATATATATAAAATAGCAAATCATATGATGATCAAATAAGTAAATTCAGTTTTTAAAATGTGTACCAACATTATGCAATAGCTTTATATTAGAAAAATATGCTTTAAAAAAGTGAAATTAATTCCAAATATTGCAAAGTAACATTCAAAATATTTCTGACATGAAATCATATTTAATAATATGGCAACTATTTTAACTGAAAAGAATATAGAACAAATAAAAATTATCAAATTTTTGGTAATGTTACTCAATAACTTTAAAACAATAAAAATCTTGAAACATAAAAAAATGTGACTTCTTTTGAAATCATAATTTTTAGTAAAATCATAATTTTGAGACCATATAATATATTTGCATTCAATTACAGAACTGAATTGCTCTAAATCATCAGTGAATTGTTGGAAATATTAATTCATATACAATGTATAATTTACATACATTCCCTAAGAACAACATTCGTGATTGCAAATAATTTTGATCACCTGGACTGTGGAAGTAGTTGTTTAAATAAATATGATTGTCTGTGATGCTTAGTATCTATTTTTGTTTATGTTCTTACAAATACTGAGTACTTCCAAAGGTGATTATTTTCATAAAGTGGTTACTGTGAAAGGTTTCATTGTAGTGAGGTTAGGTTATTCAATTATGGCAAAGCACACGAGGGCTATCTGCCTAAAGGGAGGGATGCCTTCGTGGAGGACTTTCTAAGGGAAACTGGCTCGTATACACGTTACACATGGGGAAAACCACGAAAACGCCCATGCAGCCAGCCCGTTCGCGGGATTCGAACCTCGGACCGAACTACCAGTGCTCAGCGTCTTTACCGCTCGGCCGCTGGTGGGCCATTCATTGTAGTGAGAAGTTATATTCACTATTTTACGCTTTCAGAAAAGATAAAATGTTCACTGAGAACACAAATATAACAATCCAATCCATATCAGATTCTCTAACTTTCTACCTCTGCAAACTCATTCAGTAATTAAGTAGAAACATTATCTATTATCAGCTATGTTGCTAGATATGAAAAAATAGAGTGCATTCATTTAAACTTACTTGGAAACAAAATAAATTTTATTAAAGAAAATATGTTTTATGCACAAATAAATATTTTATATTAAAAAAAATCAAACTAAAATTCCTCTTAAAGATCATTTTTAAAAAAAAAAAAAAAAAAAAAAAGATTCTATTGGGCATTTTATTCATACAACAACACTATGCAAATTTTGTTTTTTCAAATATTATTGCAAACCATCCTTACTTGATATGGATCTGTACGCAGATCATAAAATGTGATGAATCCAGTGACAAACTCACAATATAGGAAATTATGACTTTCATTTATTGTCCTTAAACACCAAAAAGTGTTATTATTTGCATTCTGGCAGAAGCAAAATGGGCCCTCTAGAAAGAAAGAAATTTTGAAATAAAAATTTATATAGAAACAGTTTTGTTCAAATGATTAATAGTAAAACTAAATTTAAAAAAAATTAAATTACTATGTGTGTAAAAAATTATGAGATATATTAACATATAATTTTTAAATGCATTAAGTTTCTTGAAATTACAATACGTATTTGAATAATTCCCTTAATTTCATTTAAGAATATTAATATCAAGCAGTATAATAATTATCAATTACAATTTGCCATTAAAAGCTATTAGTAGTTTTTTAACAATGTATTTTTAAAGCAACAACACAATGTTAAAAATTATTATTATTATTTTAAAGGGAGATTTCTTACAAAATACTTATTCCAGGAAATATAAGCAAAAGATTTAGGAAATTATTGTTAAAACTTAATAAGAGCAATTTTATATGCAGTATTCAGTTTAAAAATGCACTCTTAGTATAAATAGTAAGTGTCCAGATTTATGAGACTTATTTTTCCAATCTGTAAAAATGTTCTCTCTTTAGTGTTATGTAGTGATTTTTTGGTTAGTTTAGAATTATGGATTAATGTGTAGTTAATTGCAGTTATTTGTTAATTAATTATTGAGTGAGTAAATTATATGCATTAATTTATGCTTATTCTAAATTTTTCTTCACGAGTTGTATTGCTTATGTTATTGAATCAATTATTTTTATGCGAGTTAAACAGAGTTCTCATTCTTACGTTACGCGTTCGTTAGTTCGGGAGGAGGAGACAAATGGGAAATCGGTTGTTTCTGCGTAATATTTTTAATTTAAAAATACTTCCTTTTTATTCACATGGTTGAAATTTATACCTCTTAAAGAGAAAAAATTTACCCTTCTTATGAATCTACTTTCATGACTGTACGTCGCCCCGTTGGAGAATTATGCCCATTTAATTGCTAAAATTGTTGAATTTCGTGTTTAAAAATTTACTCTGCTATAAGCGTCGTTTTGTGCTCTTTTTCGTCAAGGTCATGTACTGCGTCCGCTTGCGTGGTACGGGTGTGGTAGGTTTGTCACATTCTTTTCCCTCACCCCTCCTTGTTGGCGAAGGGGGTGGCGAGGGTGGAATTTTTTTTGGTGTGAAGAAGGAAAAACTAAGTTTTCGCAGCACTGTTTTGTGTTTGGCGAGATTTGCATACTAATTCACCAAATTTGGTGATTTCCGGAAATTCTGGATTCGGGACGAATGAAATCGTCATGCAAGGCCATGTTCACTCTCTTTGCCTTGGATTCGCAGCTGAAAGAAGACGCTTCGATTTTTTTCCTTCCTCTGGAAGAGCTACTATGTTGACCCAGGGAGACCGGTAGAATTATGCCCATTTAATTGTCCGGGCTTCGTCCGGAAAAAGCGGCCTTCGGCTTGTTGCTTGCTCCCATTGAGGAAGAGATGAAGAATAAGAAGGAGATGTACTTCTATTGTTTTTCTTCGAATCTCAATGCATTTTCCACCAGAGCTTGACGTTCCTTGAATCCCGCTGAATTCGGCTTCTTCCAGATCTCTCACTTCGAAAACATCCATGCACTTATCATCATCCTACTAGGATGGGCCAGATTAACATCGATAGCTGGCAAGATTTACGTTCGACGGAGTGCCTTTTACTACTACATCAGCCTACTGGTTGTCTGGGAAAGAATTTCAGCAGATAAGTGCCTTCGTTTTTGTCCATAGTTGTAGCGTTTTGTAAAAGTAAATTAAGATTTAAAATTTCAATGATAACCGACACCTTTTGTTACAATGGGTAACGCTTAATTAAGCCTCAAAAGTTTTTTTCTTTCGAGTGAGTTCAACCTAGTTTGTTCTGTTCCTCCTTTCACCAGAAATTTTAGTACGGCATTCAACCTTAATTCAGTGAACATGTATTTCTAAATAATAAGGATAAGTAAATTCACACAAATATTGGAAGAGATTTGATTAATTGAAGGAAAATTTCTAGCTATGATTTATTAAAGTAAGGAGTAATAATATGTATATTTAATTTCCAATTAAATTCTATTTAACTTTAGTCAAGGTTTTTCTGCTGGATCTTAAATCCAGGCTGTGTATTTAAGCAATTGTTGCACTAGTAATCTATTTAGGATTTTTAACCTTAAATTGGAATGTAATTAAAATTTATATATAATGGATTAAGACAGGATATTAAATTTGTAAACTTATCTAAATTTTACCTTTTTACTTTAAGTTGTTACTATTTTTGGTTGAGGATTAACTTTAACTTTTGCAAATTAAGGAACGATTAAAAATTTAAATTCTACTTTACCTTTAATTGAGTAATTGAATGTAGGGTTAAATGTAATCATTTTTCTCCAACGGGTCTACTTGAATATGTAATATTTTTCTAACTGCCTAAGGGATTTGCTAAATTTATGTATGTAATTTTTACCTGAGTAAATTAAGAAATTTCTTGAACTAAGTAATCTCTATCTATATTGGTAAAGACACCATGCTCGGTGATTCATTAAATTCCTGTGTATTTGTATGCTGGCCAGCAGAGTTTTGATAACTGCATATGAAATTTTAATATTAATTTTTACGGTGTAAATTTTTGATAAATTCATCTCGGTGCATATTTGAAACTAACAATATATACATTATAATTCTAAATGCATTATTTTATGTAGTCACTTGAACACTCCACAGATCTAAAAATTTAAGTTGAAAGATTGTCTTCCTTTAATGCTGCAATAAATATCCTTGGTTATATATATATAATTGATTCAGAGTTTTTCTTATGATGACTTGTGTGAATGTTCTTAACACCAGTACTCCTGCTTGGTCTTAGGGGTTGTTCGGGTTAGTAAAACGCAACGCAAAAAATATGAATTTTGGTTTTGATATTATTGTAGGCAAATTATTGTAACAGTTAGTATTTAACATTTAGCACCTAACAACTGGTGCCTTGACATATTGTAACATAACATTAGTGCAGTGGTTCTCAATCTTTTCTGCATCATCCTCATGCATCCCTTTTACCATTGCTAGATGATCACTCATTCCCTCCTTTCCAAAATTAAAAAATGCACATATATTTATTTTAATATAGATTAATTTTTAATGTGATTTATCAATTAAACAAGAAAAATTATAGGAAATTTTCATAAATACCAAAACTTGAATAAAAGTAGTTTTTATATTCATAAACTAAAACTGAATCCTTAACAGATCAATAAAAAGTGGACCGCATTCTCCCTAGACCTATGATATTCCTCACCACCCACCAGTTAAGAACCCCAGCTCCACTAAAATGCACTTATCTACATATTTCATTATTATATATCTGTCAACATTATGTAGCTTTTTGTTACCTACGCTCTGAAGCAGTGATCTTCATTTTCAAGTCATGCAAAGAAGTGATTTTCCTTTTCAAGTTCTTTTCATTTATACACAAAGCTTGCTTTTAAGCAACCCCATAAAAGACAGATAAAAGTAGGCTACCTAGATAGATAGAAGCTGGAGATCTTGGTCTTGACATTCTTTAATTTTCATAATGAAATCTGTTGCATGGCAACAGCAATTTGCTACAGTCAGAAGTAATACTAATTCTTCTGCATTAAGGTTGTAAACTCCCAAACAGTATCTTGGTAGTCTCAGCTTCCATGACTGTTTCAAAGAATAGGAACCTAGTAATTCATTTCCTCGACATAGCATACCAGATAACGGTTTTTGCAAGATGTATAGAAGCCATTATATAAGTGCAGGTTTTTAGATATGTTTGGAGATTTTGGCCAGAGATTTATCTAATTTGATGAAATCATGTTTTATGGAAACAAACACCTATCTGAAATGGATAAAATTCTTTTTGGCACAAAAACAGGAGATGTGACAGAGTATGACAGTATTAAAGAGCCATTCCCTACAAAAGATTCAACTCATTTATGCTTCCAAGGAATTCATGCTCCCTCCACTGAAATACTTTAGCAAACTTTTACATACAAAAAACTTTTCTGGAATTATTAGGTCATGCAGAAAATTCGACAGTTTTTTAACAGTAAATAAAGCAGAAAATAAGAAAATTTCATTGAATCACATAAGCACTATTTTGTTCTAGGACTTTCTGCTATCTCTCCTATGAAAAATTCCTTTTTTATAGAAAAGCATTAGGTTTATTTGTAAAGAAATTATCAAAGTGCTGTTTGATCTCTGAAAGATGATGAACTCTAAGTCGCTCAGAGAGATTTGATGCTCACAAAGAAGAAAATCCAAAAGCATGCACAAGGGCTGTTAATATGGGAGATAGGTACAAAATATCACAGACATGCTCAACAATAAGTTTCTGCCTAACATTGATTGAAATCTGGGGCCTCACACTGTCTCACCATACACAAAGTATTACTTTTTTCTGATGGAGCTCCCCTCTTGATTTACTAAAGAAGGTTCTTTTGGTTTACTCCATGATCATTTTTCTTGTAACATTATTGTAAACCAGGCAGATAGCCCTTGTGTGCTTTGCTGTAATTAACTAAATTAAACCATTATTGTATAGTATCCACTTTTGATCTCCAGTAATGAGCTATTTCAAAAAAGGAGCTTTTTTTATTTCCTTTCAGTAAAGATTACATGCCAAAATTTGAGCAAGCATATCCTTTTCAGTTAAACTATGAGATGCCAATACATCACAGCAGCTACATATCCAGTCTTCTACAAATGATTATGTATTGTACTTTTTGGAATATTTAGTCTGCCTGATAGTTCCTGAACTGTATAGTAAGGATTGCTAGTAATAGCTTCTTTTATTAGAGGAGGGATGTCCAGTGCATTCATCATTTTCAAGGCTGAAATTTTATGCTTTAACTTCTCACACCACCTTTGAACTGTGTCATCAGGAAAAGCATACTGTCCATATACAGCTGAAATTTCATGAGAAATCTTTTTTTCTTTTTTAAGTAAAAAAGCATAATATGATGACAGTAGTCTTTTGGGTTCTTCATTCTCAGCATTGAAATGAAACAATAATATGCCTAGTACAATTATTAGAATAAATTTGTTAGAAATACAGTTATTAGTATGCTAAAATTGTACAACACAAACAGAGAACACAGTATTTAAACATCTGCTTCGATCAAGATCTCCTCTTACAAGCATTAACAAAATAATTAGACGGAAATGCACTTCAGTTTGTACAACTGCAGAACTTTCTGGATGACCCAACAGCAAACCATTACAAACAAAATATGTGTAAAATGATGTACCCTTAAATGTGCAGTTCACTTTTAAATTGAACATCATGTAATATTCCTAATACTGAAAAAATATTAAGTAGAAACAATAAACATTGATTTAAGGCAATATTATTACCAGTCCACAAAGGAGGAGTTTTCCAGTGATTATTATCTTGCGTGAAACAGTTCATCTTTTCAGCATTACAGGTCATGTTTTCAAATTTAGTTTTTCTGCGCATTTTTCTCTCCATCTTTTTCATATGTTCTTCTTTCCTAAGTTGCCTTTCCCGCTTGAGATCTTCTCGTCTCAAACGACGTTCATCTTTTATTTGTTGCCTTTTTAGTAAAGAAAGAAATTATAAAATAAAATGAAAAGAAATTTAATTTTAAAATTATTGCTTTTATGAAACAAAGACGTACATAAAGAATTATTAAATTCAAAAGCAAAAAATTTAACAACCAATGTAATTTGAAATATTATTTTAGTCATAATGAAGTCATAATGATGCCTTAAAGAATTTTTGAATTTACAAAAATTAATACAAGTATAAATTCCTATTAAATAATTAATCCAAGAAACAAAATATACTATTTTTAAAGATTTTATTACAAAGTGGCATTAAATATTTTATACAAATATAAACATGTATTATGCAAGTCATTGCATTGTTTTCATTAAAATAAAATCTGAGATATTAAAATAAAATCTGAGATGCCTACAAATGTAAGCAGAATGTACTTGTTTTTCATTAGTTCAAAAACTAACTGCTGCAAAATATTTTATTTGTGACAAGAGAAAAAAAATTAAAAAAAAAAAACTACACATTATTTTATAAGAACCTCAAGCATAGGATTTTCTCTCTTGACATTTAATAATGTATAAAATGAACATGTGAGTAACAAATTGTCACAAATGCAATTCTGAACATATACAAAGAGTGGAAGTTTGCAAGTGCACATAACATGCATCCTCTCTAAATATTTAGAGACTAGACTGGATCAGTTCCAGACTAATTCAATACAATCCATAAAATACATCTGATTAAATTTTAAGAACTTATATCTTTTTATTATTTATGTCATTATTTTTTTATTATATTTTAAGAAACTTTATTTTTTATCATTCATATTTTACACCCTTTCATTTTTTAAAAAGCAAAACAAAATTTTTGGCTTTAACAGCAATCTACTCAATTTAATTTAAATTTATATTTAAAAATTCAAAATAATTCCTCTTACAGTTTGTGATACTTATTTTTAAAATATATTTCCCATCAAACGTTTGAAGTGTGGTCAATGCATATTAGCATGTTAAAACACAAATAGAAAATTCATTCAAACTGCAACATAATGATACTAAATATGAAAAGGAAGAACTCACTTCTAATTTAAATAATCTTTAATTTAAACGACCTTTATTTAAACATTAAGCCTACTAAAATATATACCACAGTATTGTAAGGATATGAGCTCATAACTTTCATGTAAAGTGAATGTACTAAATTATCTAACAGTGTTATATGTATCAAGACCATATATATTTCAGATGATGACTTAAAGATGTACTGTACGAATGATGTGTTCAATACAAAACATGCAAGTAGCTCCATCTTGAGTCACAGCATTCAGAAAGTGGTGAAGCCTGAAGATGATCCATGTTAGCTGTGATAAGTACATACTAAAAGTTCTGTTATTGTTGGGACCTGGTGTTCTGTTATCGTATTCACAGGACCAAGACACATTAATTGAAATACCAGTTAGCTCTATGTCTTCTAGAATTAATCGATTATAAGTCTAATGAAGCGCAAACCATAAATGAATTTTTTGGGAGCGATGAGAATCATATATCCCATACAGTATACTGTGCTCCTAATGAGGTTAGTGAAAAGTCAGTCAACAGAGCTCACATCAACCCTTGTTAACTGTCATTACATTGCCATTTAAACTTTAATTTTCATTTTTCTTGAACAGATTTTCAGTGGAAGAAATACATATGGTTATTCATTTTTGCCAATATCCTCTAAACTCTAGAGTGTATACACACACACACACACACACATATACATATGTGTAGTATTTGAATTGCATAGGAGGAATCTGGTACTTTTTAGCATCTTTCAATATTCATCATGGCTGAAGGTAAAAGCTATGATGACGCAGTTGACACAAATGACTTTGAAGAATTCCCAATCTTTATTTTCATGCACACTAAATCATTTCTTAATAGATAAAATATTTCTAGATCATTAGCAATTACACTAATTTCTTATATACACTGGTTTTTAAAGCAAGATGTAGGCATCTTAGACTGAGAAGCAAAGCAACACGAAAAAGTTAGCAGGGTAGAAGCTAGGGAAAGGAAGATGGCATAATTACTTGTGAGTGCTATTTATATTGAGTATATGCAGAAAGTATTCTAAGTTGTGATTGGTTAATTTTAGTTTTAGTTACGTTTTTCAAACAGCATTATGTAACATGGAAAGATCTCGAATTTGGGAGAACAGATGAATTTAGGGAAGAGAACACCAGATCTAGAATAGTTAATTTTGAGGTAGCCAAATATTCTCAAAGCAGCCATCATATTTTGTTATATTTTGTTTGTTTTAGGAAATAGACATAAGTATAATAAATAACTAAACTAATATAACTAGGGCTAAACTTCCTCTGTGTGCAATAAAAGCAAGACAAAATTTTGCAAAACAAAACTTCTCTAGTCACTAATTTTGTGATACATCACCAGTAGTGTAAAGCAGATGCTATATAAATTTAATGATTAATAGCCATGAATTTGAAGGTTCATGAATATCCCAAACAAAAAATCAAAATTTTCCAATCAATGGAGTGTGTGGAGAAAACTGGTAATAAATGAAGATGATATAACAGAAGTTTTCCTTTGTTATGACTATGCCCCAGTCATCAATCAATTAACAGATGCAAAATTTGTAACAAGGTCCTAAATCTAGAAAATACTACTAGCAATGCTGAAGAAAGTGACAGGCTGCTGAGAATAAAAAAATTTCGATTGACAATTTAGTGGGAATTCCTGAGATGACAACTGCAGGGCTTTAACAAAGGAACTTTGTAACTGAACAAGAAATTATGCCGGTCCATAAATTAAGTAGAAAGTATCAAAACAACTTAAATTACATTGAAAGAAATGTTCAACAAAGCAAACACATAAATAATCAGCTTTTTTTTAAATTTTATTTTAAGATCATAAATGCTTTATTATTTCATGAACAACTGTATCATGTTTTTAATTTTAGAATTTATACATCTCATCTTATTACATTTAAACAGACAATCTAAAATATAGAAAACTCCAAAATCCAGAATCATCAAATTCCCAATAAATATGAATCTCGGATTTTGTGCTGTTTAAAACACTGAATTCATTCTTTCCATGTTTAAAAACTTCTTTACTTTCCAAATTATAAAAAGTACAAATTACGAAGCATAAGCAATGGCAAATGATCTAGAAACTACAACAGTAATAAAAGAAATCCAATATTTAAATAAAAAGTTTAAATTAATTAAAACAAAAATTACCCTTCTCTTACTCAGTAAGCCCCATAGTTTTGTATGTTGTGTCATTTCTGTCAATTCCAGGCATGCAGTATGAGAGTTTCATTACTCTTTTTGCTTTTTGTACTCAGTGACTTAGCCATTGGCTTTAATCATTTTTTACTATCCTAAGTTGAATTATTTGTATATTTTTTTATATTTCCATTATTAATTTATTAATTTATCCAGTTTTATTAAGATTTTCTCCATATAAAATAAGCCAGATATTAACCTTTCATGCTTGTTCCTGACACTGTCCCCCCCCCTTGACTTACTAATTTTTGTTGTTCTTGGCTACTGTTAGATAACTTTTCCATTTATTTTAATTTTTATGTGAATATTGTATTATTTTTACTTCTTTCTTTATTTCCAGATCATTTGCCATTGTTTATGCTTTGTAACTTGCAATTTTTTTTTACTCTTGTGTAGTGGTCAGCACATCCAGCTTTTAATAATTGGAATGTCTCAATTTGGTTCTCAGTAAGGAAATAGTTGATTTTTCAAGATTTCCTACTCCAAAAAGTTAAAGATATTACAGTGTGCTTGAGCAAAGTGGTAGATGATAATTGTGATCACCAGCTTGACTTGGCTGAGTGGGTCTCATTTCCTCCCTTACCATTCATCCTTTAAGAAATGTAAAGAATTTAAAGCATTCTTCAGACATTCTTTTTTTTTGAATTATCTGATAATTTTTTTATGAAAGTAATCTCTTTGAATTAATTAAATTAATTAGATATTAATTATTTACTAGTAAATGAACACAGAAAGAGCCATATTTGATATTATAAAGATTTGACATTTGATATTATTCTGAATTAAAGCTTAGCAGCATAGTAATCCGGCTGAAGGAAAACAGGTCCCAGAATGATTAAAATTTAAATGAAATAACACATTTGTTTGGAACAATGCCTGTGTGGTGAAGTACAATAAGATAACAAATGAAAAAAGAAAAGATTTTTAATAATAAAATTGAGAAAGATTTAATAATAAAATGATTAATTTTTCGAGATTTTTTCCATCTTAAAACCTACTGTCTCTAATTTTTCCCCTGCAGCACAAAAATAATTAAAAAAAAAACTATTTTGCAGGAACATTTTCCTTTGAATAAAGCAAATTACAAAAAATATTTGATAAAAATCTATATTGCGATTTATTATCAAATTTTAATTTTCTTTCATTTACATAAATTTGATTAACCAGCATATTATATGGAAGGTTTTAATGATATTTTTAATTAAAAAATGAATAATTACAAAATATTATCAATCACAGCTAATAAATATTACCTTAACTGAACTGTATCCTCAGGATCACAAATACAAGGCTGCTGATAATTACGATCAAACAAATCCTGTCCAACATAATTCTTATGAAGAAGAGGTTTAGTCTTCTTCAGTTGCTTCCTTATGCCCTAAAAATTATATTAACAGCATAAGAATTATATATATATGTACACACACACTGATGAGCCAAAACATTATGATCATCTCCACCTTTTTTAATGAACTTATCTGGAGGACATGGAGGGCAGATGATTAAGTGGGAATGGTATTTCTGCAGAAGGTAAGGAATAATTCTTGCACTTCCTTTTGTGAGTGATGGGAAAGGCTGCTGATCAAAGTGGATAGAAGGCAGATTGTAAAGGTCCAAAGACTTGGAATGAGTATCTTAGAAACTGCATGACTGGTAGGTTATTCATTCTGCCTTTGCTAGTATTTATGCAAAGTGGATAAATGACTGTGAAATCAACAGTAGATGCTAAGGTGTTGGACATCCATGCACCATCAAAGAAAAAGGACATCGCAGACTGTCCTGCTTGGTACAGCAAAATCAGCACCAGATAGTGGCTTAACTGACAGCCCAATACAATGCAGGTCCAAGTGTTTCAGGATACACAGTTTAGTGGACCCTGCTGCATAATGGGACTGCACAGTAGATGTCTCACTCATGTGCATCTGCTGATTATTGCCAACTATGCCTACAGTGGCCCAGAAACATCGAGACTGGATCATGGATAAGTGGAAGACAGTTGGAGAATGAATCATGATTTCTCATTCATCACATGAATGGTCATGTCAGGGTATGCTGTCTTCCAGGCTAACAGTTGCTCCCCCCCCCGGCACAGCAGGTCATACACAAGCTGGTGGTGGTGGTATTATGCTTTGTGGAACATTCTCATAGGTAGCTCCGGGACCTCTGTTGTGGTAGAACAGACCATGAAAGCTATGAGCTATCTGAATATATCTGGGGATCAGTTGCACCCTTACATGGTGTCTGTCTTCCCAACTGGAAATGAAATTTTCCAGCAGGACAATGTTCCATGTCACAAAGCCTGAATTGTGCTGGAGTGGTTCGAGGAGCATAAGGATGAATTCCAATTAACGTCTTGGCCCCCTAACTCACTAGATTTTAACCTGATACAGCACAGTTGGGCTGTCATATTGAACTATTTCAACTTTGCATGATTGTTGCTCAGACATTTGGTACAACCTGTGTCCAGTCATCTACTCAGAACTTGTGGAATCCATGCCAAGGTGAGTTGCAGCTGTTTTGCAGGCAAAGGTGATGCAACTTGTTATTAAATAGGTGGTCATAATGTTTTGGCTCTTCAGTGTATATAAGTATCATATTTTAAAATTTCACTTATAAATTTTCCACATTTATATATTCTTTTTTGAAGGTCTCCTTAAAGACATATATATTATCAGTGCTTTCCTATATTAAAAAAAAGGTCTAGAATTAAAATGGGATACTTATAAACAAGCTTCAGATACTTAATTATTTCAATCCATATATTCAAACACTCAGCTGCAGTGGCTTTTTAACAATACACATACAGTATTATATATTAGAAGCATATAGGAAGTTCTTAACCTTCTTTGCACAAACTGAATTTCACAAATATTTGTATTCCAATGAATTTTTCACATAATAAATAGTTGTTTCTTAAATGATACTGAATAAAAATTTAGCACTATATGAAAACTTAGCAGTTTTTTACATGCACATGATTAGAATGGACAAAAAGTTAGGCACAGTGATGATATTTATGCAAAAAACCTTGATAACACCATTTTGCCTGAATTATAAGAAGCAATACAAAGTGTGTAAAATTTTACTATTATTATTATAGTTACTGTTGTTGTTACTGTTATTTTATTCTCAGCAAGCTTGAAAAGTTTAAAGATTTTGATCTGTTTACTGTTATTATTGAAATGGATAGCAAAGATGTTAGAAACTCTTACACAGGAAAGAAAATTCACCTTACACTTGCATAAATGAAACAAATTAAATCCATAAAATGCAAAGATAAGTAAATAAGAGTTAATTTACCATATTAATTGTTTTGAATATATCTATAACTTAAAAAATAAACTAAGAAATGGCTGTTCTCTAAAACTGACTTCCACAGAAAAGTGAAAGATTATGCAAACACACTTGGTTATATCATTTGCTCTGACTTCAGCGATGGGAA
>KK117865.1:338374-395265 GCA_000611955.2 Stegodyphus mimosarum | reverse complement strand
AGGAATGAAATTAAATCAGGAATGAAATTTAAGAATCCTTGTAATCAAAATATGTTTCCAAGTAACTTACCCCCTTTCAATTAAAAAAGTGTCCCTCCATGACTTCTTTCTTCGAACTTCTGTGTGGCGGTGACCTGAGCTACGAATAATATATCATTAGCTGAGCTTATTAAACAATTACTTACGCTAAATTTTTAAAACATGTAGGTCTGCTGATAAAACTCTTGAAATTAAAATATATAGAAATTTAGAAAATCTATCAGTAAAACAATCATGATCAGTTAAAGAAATAAATTATGTGATACACAGCAGAAAAGTTTTAAAAATATGTGAACATAAGTAATTAATGTAAAGAATCAAATGTTTTTACTTTTGCAAATGAACTCCTAGATAAAAAGTCAATAAATAGCACATCAAAGTTTACACAGAGTACATAAAATTTACACCAAGCTCTTCAATGCACAGCATATTTATGTCACAGAGTGAATATAATCAATGTCTGATATTTAGTTATGTGAATATTATGTATTACTCCACCATGCTAAATAAAGTTTAAGTTTTAAATACTCTTAAAATCAGTTACTCATTTCATTCTACATTACAGATTAGTTTTAAACATATGCTTGTTTATACCTTGCCCAAGCATCAACATCTTTTAAAAGTGATAAAACTGAACGTCCATCCATATGATCAGGAATTTCAACACCAGCAATGTCAAGAAATGTTGGAGCTAAATCAATATTTAAAACAATATCTTGCATTCTGGGGAAAAAAAGAAAAAGAAAAAAGATTATTCAGCAAAATAATAATATTTCACATTGCATTAAATACTTACAACAATTTTTATCATAAAAACAAAATCACAATATAAAAAATGAAATGCTTTAGTACATTTTCCTTTTACTTTTTTCTGATAATGAATCAAAGCAAATTACCAAACAGGAATTCTTACCTCGCTCCACGAGGAACTTTTGGACCACGAACAAAAAATGGTACCCTTACATCAAATTCAAAAGGCATTGATTTTCCCTTTACTAGTCCAAACTGTCCCAAATGGTACCCATGATCTGAAGTATAGAAAATATATGTATTCTCTAATTCTCCAAGAACTCTTAGCTCCCTATATAACTGTTAAAACAAAAATATACAAAAAGGGAGGAATTAAATAAACAAAAATTAAACATTTAATAATTTATTTTCATTCATACTTAATTTTTCAATGACATATTTAAATACAACTTTAAATAAACAAAATAAAATATATTATCTCAGCAATATCAGAATAACTTAGGAGAAAAACTGATTTTATAATTGCCACATGCAGTCTTAGAAGCAACCTTATAAACTTTTACCACAGGAGCAGAACTGAATTAGGGTACTCTAATTCCTGCTTGTTATATGTCAGTCCTTCTTAACTTGAATGACAGTACAGCCAGTGTTTACTGCAAAGAACAATGATGTGTGTAATAACTACGTTAATTCCATAAACTCATAATGATCTTCTAAAGTAATGCTCATGTAAGGGCTTTTCTTGATATTTTTCTACTCTAATTAACTACAGAAATTTTAAAAGATAAATTTTGCTTGGAGGATTAATTAATAATTCAATATTATGGACAGAGAATGTGTAAAATCTTGAAAAGTATGCACACATTATAATTATATGGAATATAGTTAATTCCTTCAATGTTAAAAACTTGTTGACTTTATTAATACGGAATAAAACCAAAAATCTATAAAATGAATTATGCTTGTTAAATTATAGAAAATGGATTATTTCTACTACTAACGTTACATCAATAAAAGTATAAAAAACCCCATTTTGATAAAACGTGGATCAACATTTTAGTATTAACAGATATATCCCATTATTATAATTAAACATAAATAAGTATTTATTCTTATTACCAATGTGGAGAAGATATTTGTGCATGTCCATACTATTGTTAGCCCATACTGTTATTTAGTAAAAATAAAATGCACATAAGCTTAACAGCTACATATTCGTTTAAAATAAACAATGCCCTAGTTTGCTAAGCTATATTTTATTTGAATTACACCTAAATTAATTTTTTTAATGTTACTGTTATTAATGAGTGGAAGGAAGAAAAAATTTCTTTACTTTTTGCTCCTTTTAGTTTAAAAAAATAATTAAATTCCCGAATATGCATCATAAAGCTATATTTTTAGTTGAATATCCACACATAGCTTTATTTAGTCTTCAAAAAGTTTCATAAAAGCTTAAGCCTATTTAGTTTTTGATCATATGAATTTCTTTGAAACTCCAGCAGAAAACATATCTTAGAATCTTCCTTATTATTTCAACCTTTATAATAAATAAATTTAGGCACCGAGTTTGATTCCAGAGACAAATAGAAGAAGTCTTCATCAGTATTTTTTTTTTTCTTTTGCATTAACAAATAAATTACACAGTCATATTCTTTAAATTTAGGCAATGCATTGGTCAAGTTTTTACTCATATTAGCAAATGATGAAAAATAGTTATGGTGCAGAAGAAATCAAATATGCATTTAGGTGAAGCTGTTATATTTGTCTCTACAGTAATTAGGAATTTTAATAGCTAAAAGACTGATAAACAAAAGAAAAAAATCCTTACTATCAATTCAAAATTGACATTCTAAAATTAGCCTTACAGATTATCTGCATCTCTAACAAACCACTGATTATCAAATATGCAAAAATCTAACCTCATATGATAAATAGGAAAAAATACTACAATGAACCTTCAAATTAATTTGTAATCTATCAAGCCTATCAACATTCTTTACAAAGCTCTACACAGTTTTGCAAAATTATTGTCTAGAAATTTCCAGAAAATGTATGTTTCCAAAATTAAAAATAGATATTCACTACGATTCAAATTTTCAACCACAGAAAATTTAAATATATTTTTTAATTTGATATATAATTAGAAAATAGTTTGTTTATTTTTTTGAAATGTTACACATCATCGGTAGAGAAAAGTGACAACTGTACCTTTCTAATTTAATTTAAACATAGGATAAAAGATAATGATAGAAAAAAACTCATACATATGTTAAAATTTTATTTTAATGAAAAAGTCGTTTTTTAACAAAAAAATATGCATCTCATAAAAAACATCTTTTACTTTCTAGAAATAATACTTCCCAGAATCCACTAATAGACCTGATTTGGCTGACTGGTCATAGCTAATTCACAATTTATTTCATCTTGCTTTTAAGTTATACAAAATCATTTCACAATAGAAATATACAAAATTTAGCTTTTTATAACTGTTTCAGAGCTCATAATTAGTTATTATTTTGTTAAAATAACTTTATATTATATATATTATATATATAGTTTAATTAATCGCAATAAATTGCCTAATACTTGCACAAAAGCTGCAAAGTAAAAAAATAATAATTTATTTTTTAATAGATTATTCACTGATAAAAGTAGTTAGAATTCTATTGAAATTAAGTAACTCATTAACATATTTAAAAACTGAATCTTGAATAAATTAAAAATAGAAACATTAAAAAGGTAGAATCAAAAGTGAAAATGTATGACCGGAAATTAGTTGACTGTTTGAGGGAAACTTCCATTCAATTAACAATAATTAATAAATGCAAAAGTGTTCCATCAAGTTTTAAAATCAATCTTAAAATCGGGATATACTTTTGTAAGAGTTTTATTTTCTTCCTTGAGAAAACTGTCTCCGACACATTTTCCTTTAATCATATTAACTTAATGTAAACTTCATAAAAATAATGAACACAATGTAATCTTAGTAAAAAAAATTAAACAAGGAAGAAAAGGTGAATAAAAAGATATTCACATAAGACTAAAAGGTAATATTAAAAATGTATGAAAAGGAAATTCGCATAATATGCATTAATAGGCAGAAGATGAATTAATTAAGTTATGTGTTTACTAGCTGTTAAAGAGATACAAGTACATTACTTTCAGAACAGAATTTGGAATTTGAACCAGGATGGAGAATGGCGGGGTAGAGAGAGAGCACATAGGCAGGGACTTATTGAAATTTATTTTTAGAATGTGGGAACTTTTTTGAAAAGGGAAAAAGCTTTTGAGTGTAAGATGTGTCTGTTGAAATTTTGACTTAAACTAACCAAATAAAAAGAAATTCATTAATTTCTAATTGTCGTAATGGAAAAATGAAAAAAGTACTAGGAATCTTTACTGCTCATGAGTTGTCAAGCAGACTGACAAAGTTTGAAATAGGCCCAGTTTTTTTAGTAACAGCAATAAAGAAAATGCCAGAAATAATGATTTTTACATTATATACAATAGCTACAGTAATTACACTATTTACAAATCTTAACTGATAGTCATCCAACATATATCGCCTTTTAAGTTTTATGAATAAATTTTCATATTCCTATCAGCCAAATGATTTAGACTGAGTATTTAACACTTGCTCTTTTAAAAGATTTTTCTTTTCTTTGCTAAAGATTAATAAAGTTATTTGACACTTGATTATGGTTAAGAATTTTAATAAGTAGTAGAATCTTTTGTTGTACATTTATTGTATCTGTACAAATACTTTTAATGCATTGTATATGATTTAATATGGTATTCCCAATAGCTTTCTAAGAAATATTGGAAATCCAATTTATTAATTTGTTAGTATTCAAATTGAAGTTGTGTGTTTTGTCAAACAGTAGAATCTTTTTTGAGTTAATTATTTGAAGATATAGATAGTCGACTGCATTTTGTGAAGTATTAGTTTTATTAAGAAAAGTGCACTCTAGATAAATTTGTGAATTTTCAGTCTTGTTAAAATTATTAAAGGTAATAACATCATCTATATATCTGTAAGTATGGATGTAGTAAATTAAATCGTGTTGCAGAAAATTTTTTTGGAAGGTAAATTCTTTAATGAATAAAACGATATTACAAACCCTTGTACTCATGTGAGCTAACATTGGGATTAATCTGACTTGCTTAGAAATTTGATTATGAAATTGAATGTAGTTATTTTACAAAATGGGCCTATTTCAAACTTTCTCCGTCTGCTTAATAGCTCTTGAGCAGTGAAGATTCCTAATACATTTTTCATCTTTCCATTATGACAATTAGACAGAAATTAATTAATTTCTTTTGTTTGGTTAGTTTTTAGTTAGAAAGTCAAAATTTCAACAGACATATCTTACACTCAAAAGCTTTCCAAAGTTCCTGCATTCTAAAAATAGATTTCAACAAATCCCCGCCTATGCACTCTCTCTCTACCCCTCCATTCTCCATTCTGGTTCAAATTCCAAATTCCATTCTGAAAGTAACGGACCTGTATCTCTTTAACATAAGTTAATTAATTCATCTTCTGGTCATTAATGCATATTATGTGAATTTCCTTTTCATACATTTTTAATATTACCTTTTAGTCCTATGTGAATATATTTTTATTCATCTTTTCTTCCTTGTTTAATTGTTTTTACTAAGATTGCATTGTGTTCATTATTTTTATGAAGTTTACATTAAGTTAATATGATTAAAGGAAAATGTGTCGGAGACAGTTTTCTCAAGGAAGAAAATAAAACTCTTACAAAAGTTTCCCTTGAAAAGTCAACTAATTTCTGTTCAATGATGATAATTACTTGGTTTATTGATTACATTTTCACATTTAATTATACCTTTTTAATGCTTCCATTTTAAATTTATTCAAGATTCAATTTTTAAATATGCTCATGAGTTACTTAATATCAATAGAGTCCTAACTACTTTTTTCAAAGGAGATAATAAACTAAATAATCTATTAGAATATATATATATAATCTAATAGATATAATATATATATATACACACGGGTGTGCAAAACTTAAGCAACAGCAGGGTTTTTTGCCATAACTCCACGAGAAATCAACTGAGAGACATGAAATGCAGAAATGAAGAAGAGTATTATGTACGTAATAGATGACGAAAGCATCGGAGCTGAAAACGGAATACAATGCATACGGTATGGAATCAAACAAAAAGAAGCTTTATTGAACGCATAGTATCGTGACTCATGATTGTCTATCCAAGAGGAAGAACTACAAGCAGATGTTCCTTAATATGGGATATGCCCTCACCTCACTGCAATGGTTGCTTCGCACCCTCTCCTCATTTTCAGAACCAGCTGGTGCAACATTTCTTGCAGTAGGAGTGCCCATTCCTCAATCAGCATCTGTTTGAGTTGTTGGGTGTTCTCCGGAGGATGTAAGCATGCTGCAAAGCGTCTCCCCAAAGCATCCCACGTATGTTCAATGGGATTAAATCTGGGCAGTACGCTGCCAATCTATTCGAGTGATATCTTCACTTTCTAGTAGCTCCTCAAGAGCAAGAGTCCGATGTAGCCGTTCATTGTCATCCATAAAAATTAAGTCTGGGCCAATGGAATCTCGGAACAGACGCACATGGGGAAGGAGTACCTCCTCACAATAGCAATCTCCGGTTACAGACCCTCTGTCGAAAACGCGGAGCTCAGTTCGCCCGTTCAGCATAATACCTCCACGGACAAGAACTCCAGGACCACCGTTACAGTGTCTTTCCTTGATGTTACCGGAACAAATGCGGGTCCCGACCTCTCTCCAAATGAAAACGCATTGAGAATCGCTTCTGGTACTGAACCAACTCTCATTCGTAAAGAAGACACAACTCCATTGATCAGTTGTCCAGTTTTTGTGCTCTCTGCATCACTGTAAACGGTGCCATTGGCGGCCAACTTTCAACAGAAGGCAGCGTTCAGGACGGCGGGCGTATAGGCCCCCTTTGTGAAGGCGTCTGGCCACAGTAAACCGCGACATTTGTCGCCTTGTTGCTGCACAGAGTTGCTGAGCAATGGTGCTTGCTGACTGCTGTCGGCCTCTTTTTGCCTGCAGGACAATATATCAGTCATCCCCTGGAGATGTCGTCCTCGGGCAGCCACCACCAACCTTTCTGACAGCTGTACCTGTGGTTTGGAATGCTTTCCAAGCGCTCGAAACGACACTTTCATTGATTCCGAACTCTGCAGCTACACTGGTGACAGTACGCCCCTCCTCCAGCTTTCCGGTTATTCTTCCACGTGTGAAGTCGTCCAGGTGATTTCTTCTAGCCATATTTCACGAACTGACTCACTGGCACTTCCAGCGAATATGTTGAATTGAGTCTCCGTCCTTCCTTTTATTCTACTGTTGAGCTACGCGCAATGACATCACACGTTTTGTGTACGCTCACGTTGCCTCTGACGCTTGGTTCCCGATATTTGCATACACATGACGTTTCTACTGACGTACGTGTTCTTTGTACTGATCTCCAGACCTCCATTTCTGCAATTTCATGGCTATCTGCTAAATTTTTACATTGTTGCTTAAGTTTTGCACACCAGTGTATGTATTAAGTAACTATACATACAGTACAAAGTCCAAAATCCAGATATCCAATATCTAGACTTCCAGACCACAAGGAATTTTTTGCACAAAAAGGGAGAAAGAATTAGACTTTAACATTAGGGTTTCATTTTAATATATGCTTAAGCATGCATAGTAAAAATTTTTTCATAATACAGTATGTGGAACATCTCCCAATTTCATTTTGGCATTAAGTAAAACATCTCCTTGTTGAAGAAACACGGACATTTATTACCTTGAATCTATATGATGAGTAATTTGCTGACTCTGTAGCTGACATTTTGCTTAGCATACTACATATCAAACTGAAAAGTTCTATCAAAGATAATGGCTGATTTTACCCCAACTGAATGACTTAAATCCCTGATGCCAAGCTGGCAATAATTTGTTATTATTTTTGCTTTTATCATCATGTGACTATCTGCCCACAGCAACTTGAGAAATGACTCATGCAGTGATGCCTAAAACATTTTTTTAATAATATAGTAACTGAATACCAAACAGCATGATAATCTTTTATTTTGTCATTACACTTGGCAAAGATTACTAACTTCATCCAACTGCACTGCAAAGTATTGAGGATGTTAACAGGAGAAATTTAGCCGATATTTCTTCCATATACAAAAAATAGATTTTATAAGTGATATTCATATGTCAAATGATTCAGTGTTGCTTGAATTAAGAATAATGCATTGTTATTCAGAGAAGCCTTCAGTAAATGTGGGAAATTATTTATTTGGTATCCAGATAAGCCTGAAGCATATGTCAGAAATAGACATAATTATAACAAATAACTAAACTTATATAATTCAGACTTAACTTCCACAGTCTATGATAGAAACAAGACAAAATTTAGAAGACTATCACGTCTTTATTTGGTATGTACATGACCAATAGTGTATAATGTAGCTAGCTAAGCATTCAGCTATGTTAAAATGAAACACTGTTTGAAAACTGTTGCATAGTTCTAAATGCAGAAAATATTACTACCAATAGTGAAGATAAAGAGGTTGCTGGGAATGAAAAATTTTCAATTGGAAATTTGGAGGGAATTCTTGATGGCCAATTAGAGAAACTTTATATCAGAAAAAGAAATTACGTGAAGTAACTTAAATAAATTACACTGAAAGAAATGTTTAATAAAATAAAGAAATACATATAAAGTCCTCCCCCCAAATTTCGATTTCTTTAAAATAAAAAAATTTTCATTGTTTCAAAAACAGCTATTTCATACTCTTAATTTTAGAATTTCTACAAGCCATCTTTAAAATAAAGGTAAAAAATCCAAAAATTCCAAAATCTCTAATTACTGAAGTCCTGGCGAGTCTGGATCTCAGACTTTGTATTGCATAGAGTACGTACAGCTATTCTTGGCTTGAATTTACCTTTTCAACAGCATCATCTACAGACTGAAGAGTTTGTAACCTCTTTGTATGCAGTACATCTGTAAACTTCACATGAATTGGTTCCATTTTACCTGTGTTACGTAACAACCATTGTTTATCTGGATTAGGAGCAAAGTTCCAACTTGGTGTTCTAAAGAGGAATTTTAAAGTTATCTTTTGTGCCTATGAATCAACAAATTTATTTAAATTAATAACAAAGGAAGGAATTTATTTAGAAAATCCCATCCGAATAAAATATCTGATCATCAAGATCACAAGAGGGTCTAACAGAAAGGAATAAGAAAACAATACTATACACAAAAACTACAATATTATAGAAAATACAGAAATATATGCAATATTATAGAAAAATAATAATCCTATCTAGAGATAAATTTTGGTATTAAAAAAAATCACTTATTGCTAAAAAAGATCATTGTTGATGACAAATTTTAGCAACAACTGTTGATATGTTAATACTCACCTATGGGTAGTGACATTTTTAAAAAGGTGTTGAAATTGAGGAGCAGCATCTTCAGGACCATGTGGCGATGGAAATGATAATACCATCATGACTGGTTTATTAACAAAATGTCTGAAATATTAAAAATCAATCTAGTACATCCGAGTAATAAAATGTTCTTTATTAAATGATTTGAACACAACAAAAACAAAGAAAATTCTCAGACCTAAATTTAGATTTTTCGTTTATCAAGCAAACATAATCAATTCATTAGTAATGGATTTCAATTTTCAATGGACACATAATGAGCTTTGTCCAAAATCTGTGGCATCAGTTTACAACATACTACTACCTTCTACTCCTCGGGTAAAGTTCAGCGCCTTCATACAACATTTGAAACAGCATTAAAAGCTCACAACAACCTTTCTTGGACTGAGACATCACCAGCAGCATGGATTTTTGTACTGTTATCCAAGAACATACAAATCATTCTATTGCACAAGTAGTTTATGGCTAGAGTCTCAAACTTTCTGAAGAACTTTTTTAAATAAATTAGTGAAATCAGTTTCAAAATGAAAATGGCGAATATTTGTGTGGTGTAAGTGTAAGAAACCTTGGCATTGAGGTAAATGCATTCCATTGTCCCCCTTCTTTTGCTAACAGTTGTTAGTATTTATTGTTATTCATAATGGATGATTTGAAATCCCTTTTAACTAAAAAAAAGGTTTTAAAAAGCAATATAACTATGTTTAAAGGCATGGTAAGTTCGAATTTAGAACAAGCAGAAATTTAGAGGTAAAACTGTTCGAAATGAAACTAAATGCTTTTAATAGTGAACTTTTCTCTCTTTGAAGAAATTATTATTATTATTATTATTATTATTATTATTATTTTGTTGTGTCCCGATAAAGACTACAATATCTACATTATGGAACAAGAAACATTAGATGATTTATGGATAACTATAAATAAAAAGTTACAGAAAACTTTGAGTGATTCTGTTGGCAAAACATGTATTGCAACAAAAATAAATTCATCTGATGTTTGATTGCCAAAATTAGAACTTTCTCCCTTTATAGGGGAAAATATAGAAGAGTCTATTAGTTTTCATTATCATTTATGACAAGTGTAGAGTCCATTCCAATTTCTGACATTGATTATGATATCGCGCTGCAACTTTTACAGAAATGTTATTCAAATAAAAGAGAATTAACTAGTGTATTAATCCACAAAATGTGAAATTTGCCTAATGTTTCTAATTTAGCTCAAACTATTTTATACTGTGTTGATTTAGTGAATGAATGTACATGTTCGTAGAGAACTCTTAATCTAGAAGTTTTTAATCTTTCTTGTTTCTTTTTGTTTATTTGATAACCGTGCTTTAACTCCAATATAAAGCATTACAGCTGCAGTACATTAACATACAAAATAGTATTGTGAGCAACAAGTTTAACGATATCTCTTTAAATACTCACATCAGATAAGCAGGAAGTAACAAATTATTACAAAAATTAATAAAACATAACACAATATATAGCTATAAAGAGTCACGAAGAAAGGCAATATTAAGCTATTCCTTAGCATACTTGAAATGTCATCAATTATCAAAACATTCACAGAGTAAGCTCTAAATTGCATTTTAATTAAATGCTAAATCTCACAGCTGACCAGCAACTACTTCATCTGTGCTTTCTGAACCATATTTATATGGTGCAATATAAGCATGGGTGTAGTTTAGTATGGGATTCTGAAAATTTCACAAAAAATCATTAACCAAGGTTCATGAGAGTGTATTTGATCATATTTTGCCTTCTACTTGAATTGCCTATATAATTTAAATATTGTTGCATTCAGAATTACTAGATTTTCAATTCTGCATAAGAAATAAGCATTTATATAAAAAACATTTGGGCACAAATACAAAATAAACTTTAAAAAATAAATAATTACTAACTAACTAAAACAATACAAAGTATTACTAAGCTAGCAGGAAAAAACATCATAATAAAAAGGATTTAAATATTTACAGATATTTACAACAATATTCACTACAGTCTGACTTTCTAATCATTAACAACAATATTATCCTACCTAGATAAATTTTGTTAAGTGCAGCTATAAAGAAAATTATATGCAGCACTCATACTATACTGTAATACTCTTCATTCAAATAGCTTTCAGTTTTCTTTTGATGGTATTCATCACACAAACATCTAATGACTAAAGATTGTTTGTGCAGTTTCATTTCCATCAACAATGCCATACTACAGACATCATATTTATAAAAATGGATGATAGAAATTTTAATAAGAAATATTAAAATTCACTGTCTTCTATTTGCACTATGATTCTGATGTGAATTTAGTGACATGAAGGAAATGGTAATTTTAAAATAAAAATTATCACTGTTTCTAACGTACCCTTTTAAATGTCAGCAAGAACTTGATACGAACAGAATTTCTAACCCACAAAAGAGCCATCAAATTGCTTTTAAAAATATTTAAAAAGTATTCAAATGAAACAGATACCCAAATATTATCTTTCAATTATATATTCCATATAACATATTAGAACTGGAAAACTTAATTCCATTTACAGGCATCTTCAAGTTTTAATAGCTAATAATTATCCAGATGTATGCAAAACAGCACCCTTATCTTGTTGGAAGATTTTGAACAAAGCCCTGTCAGTTTCAAAGCCCCAAGAAACATGGGCCCCAAGAAAAAAAAGAACTCTTCAAAGAAAAAAAAAATTCTTCAAAAAGAGAACAACGATGGCTGAATTTATATTTTAAAAAAATGAGCACAGCAACTGAATACATTCATCATCATATTCACTTTCATGTAAATAAAATTCTTATTGTATAAATACAGTCATCACTGCTCTTTTTCAGAATTCTTTTCATTAGTGAAGAGGGAACTGAATTCGAAATAGATAGCATTTTATCCAAAACTCTGTGCTCAGATAAAGCTGCTGTTTTGTCTAATTTTGAGTTTTACACTGGCACATTTCTTTTCAAATTTGATGTAACAATATTACCTTTTGGATCGACGAAGGAAATTGATACTATCATTAGCTATCAGGTCTGGGTAATAATCCTTGAAGTAATTATCTCCATGTTTGATCTTATTACCATTGACATTGATTGAGTAATTGTAAAATCTTGAATTTCTGATGAGAGCAACCCATTCACGCCAGCCAGGAGGAATATAGGAACCATTGTATTCATTTAAGTATTTCCCAAAATAAGCTGTCAAATAAAAGTATTGATTTTAAGACATGAATTATTCTTAAACTGCTTTAAAATTCTACATATACTGAAGGGAGGAAATTTGAAATATTTAAAAATTTCATAATATATATATTTTATATTACAAATTAGAAATTTGAAAAAATATTAATAATTAATATTAATGTTGTGCAAAATGCTGTGAAATTAATTAAATTATAAGACAGAGATAAAATTACATAGAATTAATATCCTTCTATAGTGGTAAACTTACTAACAGGGAAGCACAAAATAGTTTAAGATGCTTCGAATTTTCAAATCAAAGGTGAAATTAAAGTAAATCAAAATAAATAAATTCCCACATTTTAACAATTTAATATTGTGTGAATTTTGTCATGTTAATTTACTATTACTTCAGTTTTCATTAAAAAAAATTAACATACTTTGTGCTTTTCTATTAAACTTACCACCATAAAAGGATATTAATTCTGTATAATTAATCTGTTTCTTGATTATATATATATATATATGTGTGTGTGTGTGTGTGTGTGTGTGTGTGTAATGGGGAAAAAAGCAAGGTATTAAATACCAAAAAGTTTAAAACTGCTACAATAATGTGTAAATATAAATAAATTAAGTTTAAAAAATCTTTTAAAACAACCAATAATTGAAAGAATATGCAAAGAATCTAAAAAGGCAAACACATAATCTGAAAAATACACAAACATTCCAAAATAAAAATTTTGCCATGCAAATTTATGTAAACTGAACAACAATTGAAATTTAGTAAAAAAGATTATGATAGATAACATCTTGTAAGGTTTTAGTTAAACTAACAAAGTTTCATTTTAATTTAAATCTTTCTATCCCTTCTCATTTTCAACTTCCCGTTAGAAGAAGCGCGCATTTTCAGCTTATGCTAATTTGAAGTGGAGCCAACGACTATTTAAGCAAGAGGTAGAAACCTTTCAGTGTGAGAGAGCTTTTAGTCTCAGATCACGATCATTCTATTCGACATTCTCCTGACTAGCTAGCAGTTAAATTCTACGCCATAGAGTTTTACGTGATTGCTTAGTGAAATAAATCCAAGTGCGTCAGTATTAGTAAATCTTGCTATGCACCATTTAGTTAGAGACCAACCTCGTGTTATAGCTCTGTGAGCAAAGACGATTAAATTTCTAATTAGTTTTAGTTAAAATTATCAGATTGTTCAGTTTAGACCCAAGTGGCGGGCGTTATTTTCTGTATCTCTCCCGAGTTGGGAAGTGGTTTGTAAATAATAGTGATTTAATAAAAGAGGATTTTAAATTCCTTTCAAGTGCAGTTATTTTACCACTGAATCACTGCCTTCTACCCCAGAACATAGCTGCATTCAGCTCCCTGTTCCAGATCAGGACTTAAGGAGTTCCCGAAGATGTTTTCAAAGAATATGCACCGAACACACAGTCCTGACAATGTTATCCATAGAGATAATATTTCTTAATTTTAACCTGGTTAACTTTTTTTAAAAACTGTCACTGGATAAATTCAAATTGACAAAAATATTTAAACATTAAGATAATTAAATCAGTCAATAATTAAATAATTAAAATTCATCCAGAAGCAGCTCTGCTGAAATGACTAATTTTCATCTTCGTGAAGACAGAAATAAAAATGTATACCTTGCTGATAAAACAAAAAGCTTACAATATTAAATTTATTATTAAATTGATGATAAATCATATTACAGGCTGAGGATAAATGAGATTACGGATTATGTTATGCTGAATAAGATTACAGAACATACCATGATACGCTGAAAGGCTGTATTATTCCAGGCCACGTGTGATCTAATGTGTAAAATAGATGCGATTCTGTAATGTCACTCAACATTAAATTTATTATTAAATTGATGATGAATGAGATGAAAGATTTTGAATGAGCTTACAGAACATAGCTTTCATGATATGCTGGAAGGTCTTATTACTCCAGATCAAATCTTAGGAACTATTTTACAGAAATGTGTAATTTATAAAGTATATCTCCCGTCTTCTCCACATGCCTTCGTGGTGTAGTGCTCAGCATGCTCGATGCATAACCGAGAGGTCCGTGATTCGATTCCCGGCAAAGGCATCGCTCCTTTTTCAATATTCCTGCTTCCAAATAACCTAATGTTTCTACACTAGTGCCCGAACTAAAAAAAGGTGATGGATGATGATTTTCTACCACCGAGATTTGGCGATTGGGTCTCCAAAACCCCAGTCACCTTTTAAAAGGGGAGAGTATATAAGGTATATCTCCCGCCTTCTTCGCATGCCTTCATGGTGTAGTGGTCAGCATGCTCGATGCGTGACCGAGAGGTCCGTGGTTCGATTCCCAGTGAAGGCGTTGCTCATTTTTCAATATTCCTACTTCCAAATAACCTAATGATTCTACAACCTAACGTATGAGTATACATGTAAGATGGAAGACCATTCCAAATTAGATGTGTTGTGAAGCATTTGCTGCAAAAAATGCCCCTAGTGTTGTTTTCATTCAAAGATATATATCAAACAATCCAATAAATCTTTTCAATTAACTTTTAATATTTCATAAACTCATAATACAGCAGCTATACTTTTATACAGATACAGTACAGATTTAAATTAGACAAAAAGATCTGGATTAACATATTACATATACATACATATGATTTCATTTTAGGGTTAAATACAGAAGTATACCTGTTCTGTATCCAGCATTGTTTAAGTAAGTAGCAAATGTTTTTGTCTCGTGTTCCTGTTGCCACCAAGGAGAACTGCAGTTATCATTGTTTGTGTGAACTTGATGATTATGCACATATAAACCAGTCAAGAGAGAACTACGAGATGGGCAACACATTGGTGTTGTAACATAAGCATTGGAAAAATGAGCTCCTCCATCTGCAAGGATCCTTAGTGTCTTTGGCATAAAATTCATTGATCCTAAGAAAATTCATCATTAAATCTGTAAATTTAAATATCAGAATGCATAATGAATCTTATATACACTCACGTTTGTGAAAATTGCAACACCATGAAGGACTTACGCGAGTGAGCTGAAATTTTCAGGAAATGCAAAGTAGCGCATGATATGCAAATGATTAGAATTGCAAATCCGTAGCGCATGCGTATGCTGAGCAGCGCCCTCTGAACGTCTGATGGATCCGAATAAATAGACGGCTGTAGCGAGGCGTGTATGGTTATCGGTGGTTATCTGCTAGTGGTAAACGTTAACTCAATCTGTACTTATGCCTCGTCGACGAAAGAGAGCGAGATTTGAACAACTTACAGAGTTTGAACGAGGGAGAATCATCGGCCTTCGTGAAGCTGGATTGTCGTATCGTGCAGTAGCCTCTCGTGTGCAGCGTAACAGCAGCACAGTGATGCGCGTTTGGAAGCAGTGGACGGACGAGTGTCGGACAACTCGGAAATCCGGGAGTGGACCCCGAAATGTGACGTCAGCTCGCGATGATAGACACCTGGTCCGCATGGCGCGGACGGACCGTACAGCTTCCTCTAGACAATTGGCAGCACTGTGGTCAATAGCTACAGGTGTTTCATTGTGTGCTTCATCAATTCGTAGACGTCTGCTGCAGTGTGGACTGCGCGCACGGACTCCTTTATACAGGATCCCCCTAACGCACGACCATCGCCGCCTGCGGCTACAATGGGCCAATCAGCATAGAGACTGGCGTGCTGATTGGCAGCATGTCGTGTTTTCTGACGAATCCCGCTTTAATTTGTGGTACCATGATGGCCGCATTCGTGTCAGACGCTATGCCGGTGAACGCCACCTTCCGGAGTGCATTATCGAACGCCACAGTGGACGAACACCCGGAGTTATGGTCTGGGGCGCCATAGCATATCATAGACGATCTCAATTGCTACGAATTGTGGGCAATCTGAACAGCAACCGGTATATCCGTGAAGTTCTACAGCCCGAAGCTGTTCCCTTCCTTCAAAGCTTGCCAGGCGCTGTATTTCAACAGGACAATGCCCGCCCTCATACTGCTCGGATTGTTAAATCCTTCTTTGCAGCGCAGCAGGTACAGCTTCTTCCTTGGCCTGCGTGTTCCCCGGATATGTCGCCAATTGAACATGTGTGGGATGTCATTGGTCGGCGTCTTGCTCGTGATCCTCGTCCTGTTGCGTCTGCAGACGAACTTTGGGTACGCGTACAAACGATATGGAATGCTCTTCCTCAGTCAGACATTCAAACTTTGTTTGACTCCATGCCACGTCGTGTAGCAGCACTTATTGCGGCGCGTGGTGGCCACACAAAATACTGATTCTGATCTCTTGTTCTTGTTTGTTTGCTTTGAACATTTAATCATTTATTTGTACCACTACCACTCAACTGTGTATTAAATTGCATTCAATTATGACGATTCCTTCTTGGTGTTGCAATTTTCACAAACGTGAGTGTATATTACTATAAATATTAGATTTTTTAAATAATGTTCAAAAGTACATATATACACTTAAAATTCAGTGATTTACTGAAGAATAGAAAGATGAATATACTCCAAACCAAACCGCAGGAAGAGGGTGGTTTAAATCTTACATTTTTCAGAATTATATAACCTCATGCATGCTGAAACAAAAATTTAATTTTATTGCATTTAGCAATGAAATCTATCAATAACAATATATTTCTCTTAGGAAACGTTTTGGACAATCTTAATAACTAGAATCCATTTATCATTTCAAGTTATCAAAATTTAAGTAAAGTATCACAACTACAATGCAAAGCAATTACTTGCTTAAGGCATACATACATTTTGCTTTAGATTAGAAATATCTTTAACAGTCATTTTTTAATTTTCAGAGTATTTTAGTATTCTATCAAGTACTAATCATCCACTGTATTGCCAAACTGATGACTGAAAGCTCATAGGTCATCAGTGACCACTGGCCTTGATGATCATTAGTAGCCATGAGTTTGACAGGCAGACATGTTGATGGCCAATGGGCTGATCACCATTAAACATAATTTATTGATGATCATTGTACAAGTCAAAAATGGCCAATAGCTTTTTACAGGCAGAGATGGCTTTAATTGTTTTTAACAGAGTCAAATTTACTTCACTACTTCACACTGGTGACCTGCGAGTTATCTTTTAGTAACTAGCAGCACATAGAACGTTGTTAAACTACAACATTGCCATAACATTAGTAACCACCAGTTTTGACAGGTATTAGCATGCTTCATTTCCATTTTGAAATCTGTTTGAATTTATTTCACCATACTATACCGTTAATTCACTTTTTACTTGTGTGGGCAGTGATTATCAAGATTTAAACACCAGACGATGATTGATCATCAACCTATATGTAGCCAGTGACCAACAGTGTTTCTATATAATTTTAATTTTAAACTCTACCTAAATTTTCATCTCTATTTCATAGTGCTAAGCAACAGTCTTGACAGACATGGTTGCGTTCTAATTTTAATTTAAAGATCTATCTAAACTTACTCCAGGTTGACGCAAAATTGCTCTTAACCTATAAGTTAGAGATGACCTTGATAGGCATCAGTTGACCTTAATCATAATTTTAAATACCTATATATGTTTATTGCACTATTCCATAGTACTTATCTATACATTGACTGTCAGTAACAATCAACATGTATGTCACCTGTGATCAGCAACCTTGATCAGTACTGATCTGTGATCTGATTTTAAATGAAAAAGCTCTCTAAATGTACTGCACTGCACATTGGTGACATATGGATTAATCTGAAATAATTATCATCCTGTAGATTGCCGATGACCAATAATCTTGATGATATTCCATGCCCTTTTAGTTTAATTTTGACATAAAAAATTTTCTTAGCAGAGTTCATTTTTTAATTAATTTTGATATTTAAAATGTACATAATGGTGTGTTCGCAAAATTTTCAGACCATTTTGCTACCATGAACTTATCCACTTTCTTTGGTAAATATTGGCAGTGTGTGAAACATAAGGTTGCATAACATCTTCCATGCACCTTTTGCATATCTACTTCTCAGAGTACTCATGCTGTGTGAAACATAAAACATTTAATTTATCTATTTTTTAAGATACATTATAACAGGGGCGAGCAACCTTTTTAATCAACAGACCAATTTAAATTTTAAAATTTTTTGGTGGGCCGCACATAAAGTAACACTTATTAATAATTTACAAAACTTTATTTACAATAAACATTAGAATAAAAAAATATAAAATTTTAAAAAAGTAAAAGACTTCATATACAAAATTTAATACAAAATAAAAATAAACAAGAAAAGAACAGAAAAACAAATTTACTTGAAATTTTTAATGAGAAATTTGGCACTGTTTTTTTTTTTTATACAAGCTGATCAGTATCAGCCGGAATTGATGAGGTAGCTACAGGTACGCAGCTTTCTAATCGTGCATCACTCAGTCTTGATCGGTGCTCATTTTTGATTAATTTCATGGTTGAAAATAATTGTTCACAAACATATGTACTTCCGAAGAGAGACATCATTTGCTTCGCATTTTTCATCAAAAGCGGAAATTTCTCAAGGCTCACATAAGATTTATAAAAATTTTCAATGTTTACTGAGCAAAATACATTTTTTAAATCAGTATTATTCTGCACGTCAATCACTTCCATTTGAAAGTCTTCGGGAACTGTATCCATATCGATATTAAATGGTGAGAAAAACATTTTCACGGAAATCGCTGTCTTCTCAGCTTTGAATATTTGAAATCGTAATTGAAATTCATTGATTAAAATGTCATATCTAGTGTGTATTTTTGAGAAGTAGTAATGTTTTCTTTTTCTAAATGTGGAAAGTGAGACAAATTATTCTGCAAAAGATGCCGTTTCCACAATTTTAATTTGCGCTCAAAGCCCTGAATTTTATCATACAAATTGTGAATAAACTGTCCTTTACCTTGAAGTTCCACATTAAGATCATTGAGATGCAGAGTCATGTCGATAACAAGCCCAAAATCGCACATCCATTCTTTATTACCAAAATGAAGAAAGGGATATCCCTTCATATCCAAGAACAATTGTATTTCACTTTTTAAGTTATATACTCTTTTTAGCATTGCACCTCTACTAAGCCAGCGTACTTTGGTATTAAAAACCACGCCGCCATATTCAGTTTCTAAATCTTTTAGGAATTCTTTAAATTCATGGTGATTTAACATGTGCGATTTTATAAAATTGGTTAGTTTAATTATTAATACTGTGACATTTGGCAAACTCAGTCTTTCCACACACAAATTTTCCTGGTGAATTATGCAGTGGTTAACGAATATTTCCCTTCCTGTGACGTTCTTAATGTCTTGAAATAGCCTTCCTGATACTCCTACCTCCATGCTTGACACTGCTCATGCTCCATCTGTCGATATACCAATAATCTTTTCTAATTAAATTGAAAAATTTTCCAACACAGACTTTAGTTCATCATACAGGTCTTTGCCAACCTGCATGATGACCTTATGGCAAGGCATGTCAGGATTATCTGCCTAGTTTACATTCACACTATATGCAGGGAAAACTCTGAATATCATACCTGCCAACCTCTAAAGATGAAAATTAAGAAGATTTCTCCCCCAAATTCAGAAGATTTCTCCAAAATTCAGAAGAACACGAAGAATTAATATCATGCTTTGATATTAAAAAAATAACAATTTATACAAATAGAAAAAAGAAAATTGTACTTACATTAGTAAATCTCAATTAAGTAGTAACTAAAAAAATTATTAGGAAACATAAAACAAGAACTTAATGTTACACAAAAAAATTATTGCAATGAATTTAGAGTGCATTTTTTGGCTTTAGCCAAAAATCCTTTGGAAAATTTCCTGTCATAACAATTAGTTTCCTCATAACATTTAGCAATTAAAATGTTTTCTAGAGTTTTTTTTTTGGTGAAATTGAAGAATGAAACATAGTTTTGTTTTTCTTCACAACACTGAAGACTCTCTCGCACTTAGCATTACTGTGCTTGTAGGCAGGCCGAAAATATTGAGAATATGGTTTTTTTTTTAAGTCATTTCGTAACAACGACGTATTAAGAAAATTCGTAGCACGTGCAAACAAAAAAAAGAAAAAAAAACAGAAAGCGACAATCCACGCTCGCTGAGTAATTCCCTTGCCGCTGAAGCGAACGCGAAAAAAATAATCTGGTGCCCGCAAAGAAAAGAGTGGGAGAAACAAGTTCAGCGCATTGGATTGGCTGGTTAAGCGGCGAGTTGGGAGAAACTGCAGGTTACTGGATTCGAAGTAGTCGGTAGTTGGCGGTAAAACACGATGCAATTGGCAAAAATCGCTGAATTGGCGAAAAATTCTAAAATTTCGACAAAAATCCCTAAAAACACTTGAAAAAGGAAAAAAATCGTAAAAAATGGATTACGATCGTAAAATCGTAAAGACAAACGCATTTTCGTAAAAATTACGAAAAATTCGTAAAAGTTGGCAGGTATGGAATATACATATGTATTGGCTGATTCACTACCAATTTTCACTCAGTCAAACTGCCAGTACTTGGCAGTCTTATTTACTACACACAAGTGACTCCACTACTAGAGTTGTAGCTAGGGTTTTCAGCCTCTGGGGACAGCAGAAGATTTTGTCCCCTCTCCTGTTTGAACTATTTTACTCTAAAATTTCCTAACATCAGTTTGGCTCCCCTTGGGTGCTGTGCCCAGAGACAGATGTCCTCCTTGCCTCTCTCTAGCTACGTCCCTATTCACTACGATAAGAGATAGGGCATTCTGGTCATTTACTGCACGTGAATAATAACTCTCTCTCAGACTGCAGCTAATTTGATTAACTATACATATAATGTTCATTTTTATGTTTTAGGTTAAACACTTTGCATACATTTTTGAAGACAGAATAGAGTTTGAATTTCAAAAGCTGGCCAATGACTTAAAAACAAACTTACCTAATTCAATATCTTGATCATCTGTCAGGATTAAGATTATATTTGGTTTTTTATCTCGCAGGAGCTGAGGAACTTTTTTAATTCTACCCTCTTTTCTAGCATAATTACTACGTGATGAGTACCTACTATGTTCATATTCATATGGCCAATTACTAAAAAGAAATAACACAGTTACTAGTTTGATAAACATTGCAGATTACTGTGAAAAGAAAATACAACTAATTAATTTTAATTTTGAATTCAGTACTATTAATATCACCATATCCTGAAACATAAAATAATTCTACACATGGTAATAAAGTTATGAAACAAAATTATTACATATATTCTTTTTGAGAGGTGTTACTTTTGTATTTAAGCACTACCGAATAATGTATCTTTTAAGCTGTGTCAGTATACAATAGCACATTGACATATATGAAGTTGCACACACAATTTTGCCTTTTATTATGCATCAACTCAGCTACAGCAGTATACAAAACATTCATGATGAATTAACCAATTTACTGTAATAACTGTATTTTTCACCCCACTCACCAAAAGAGAAATTAAAGGGAATATTGGCATTCAACAAAGATTCAGAGTGGAAAAAGGAGATAATGTGCACTCTGTGGATCTGAGTATGACAGATTGGTTACTATGACATGCATACTTTAAGAATAGTTTGTTGTAGTCTATTTAGTACAATAATTATATATAATAAATATACAAACACAATGATATAACAAATTCAAGATTAATTTAAAATTAACTATTAATCTGCACTATTTAGATCACATAAGGAAAAAAAATCAAGACTTGAATAATAATTCAAATGTTGAAGCACTAAATCTGCACTGTTTAGACTAAGTAAGGGGGAAAAAATCTTGAATAAAAATTCATATATTTAAGCACTTTATACAATGCATAAACTATATGAATCTAAATAAGGAAATTTACAATGTACTAAACACATGCATATGCAAAAAAGAAATCATAAATCCAATGCTGCTATGATTACAGCTTCAAAGAGACTTGAATAAAAGCCATTTTTATCAAAATATACATATTTTCAAAAAATTCTTGAAAAAAAAGTAGCTCAAGCCAAACAGAGTCATCATTTAATGTGTTTTTTAATACTGAAAAATGTTTCTAATTGCTTTATGGTCAAAACTGATATTAGAAAGAAATTTCACCTATTATCATTGCATTAAATCAATACCTGTAAATACAATTTTTTAAATTATAATAGTTTTCACAGCTATTGTATATTCAAGCTTTATATACATATATATGTGATTCTTGGTTGAAATTCAAACAACAAATTATTATATATTAGATCTACTTACAGTTCTGGCATACAGTAAGCACTTTTAAAAATTAATGTAACACAATTTTTTACTTCACTATAAATACTATCAATAACTTGAATAATAGTAATTTTTCAGTGACCAGTATTCTAAAAGTGATCAGCATACATTTTGGTAAAATGACAACACATAGTGATTAATTTTTTATGAAAAAGCATTAAAATAATTAGATCAAATTATATATTTTTTTTTCTTTTCAATTTCATAATTAGAGAAAAATAGTAAGCAGGTTAAATTTTGTGCATAAATAAAATTTTATTTGATATGACAGATTAATTCTTATACTTGACATAACAATAATTATTCAAAGAGGTTTTGCAATATTTAAAAGAAATATTTATTTTTCATCTTTCAATATCAGCAATTTACAAATCTATTCATCTGTAAAAAAATATACTGAATGTTTGCACAGTTTCTATTCCATGTTGCCAACAGAAGCTTCTGAAATTTTACACAAACTTCCTTACTGTGCACTTTTGCGACATTCTCAACATAAATTTCACCATAATACACAACATAATAATTGTCTTCTGATTGTGACATTTTGATGAGGTAGTATTTGGTAGTATAATGAAATAGCATTTGATACTGATTATTCTACAAAATTTGAAACATTCATATTATATCCAAAGCTCTGACTAAAATGTTAAATATTTTGGTGGAATCTGCATCAATAACTTTTCTTTACCCCTCTAGTCCAAGACTTATCCCATTTTCTTTACTTGAGTTTATTATTATTATTTTTTTTAATCTATCTAAGTAGTTTGTGAAGGAACTACATTATACATTTGTCTTAATTATTTGCTTACTTGGTCTTCAAAGCAAAGTGAAAATATGGATGAAAGACAAATGCAGATGTTGAGCTTTCATTCCAAGAACTTGGAACTGAAAAATTTAAAGCTGAAACTGATACATTAGTGGATAGCTATCATTCCTATGAGAGTACAGTTTGAGAAATTGAGAATGGATTGCACATTGCAGTTATAATTAAGAAAAATATTTTATAGTTAAATTTTAAATGTTGTCATTTAATACCTTTTACATTGCAAGGTTATAACAAGTAAAATTTCATACATAAACAATATAAAATAGTGGCTCAGAAACTATTCCATAAACTTGGAGCATAAATTAATGTACTATGGGCAAATTATTTAATGAAATAATAGGGAAACTAAAAGCTTACTTTTAGCATTTGAGACAGTGTGCAGTTGGGAAAAACGGGAAGAGAAAAAATAAAATTTTATGAATGACAAAGATCATTGCAATACATGTACAAACCAAGATCAAATGACATATTGCAGAAATTTGGCAAGCAAGCTGAGAAATTTTTTTTTCAAATAAATTTGCAATGCATATTGCAATTACTTATTAAGTTAATAAATAACTGAATACATTACAAATTAACACACTTCAGATATTTCTATAATCTTTCCCTCCACATTTGACCATTTGTTTTCTTCAATAAGGAGGCAAACTATTGTCAGCAGAAATTCCCCTAGCTGATTCTAACTGTAGAACTCCTAATACATTTTTCAAAGTTCAATTTCATGCCCAAAAAAAGATAACACTGATGAATAAACGTTTTAAAATTCATCAACAAAATAATTATTAGGAATAATAGCCTAAAACTTTATGACTGAAAATAACATACTTTGGATAACTACTTGATACATCAGGTAGAAATGAACTTTGCTGTTCTTGATCAGATCTATGCATTCGACTATTTTGGGCTAATGTACATAATAAAATGGTAGAAAAATAAATAAAAAATAATTTCATTACAGAAAGCTCCATTAATATTTCTTCTTTCAGTATTTCTTTCAAATTAGCATGATGGAAGAACCTGTTGAAGAAAAAATGTATTTAAATAATTATGCAGATAAGCTAATAACATTACAAATCATTTCTATATAGCTTTATATAAAATTACATATAAAAATAAAATTTATATAAAATTAATAAGGCTATTACAGTAGCTCAAAACTTGCGTGAACCAAATATTGTATTGAAATACAGTCGAGTTTAAAGCAGTAGGCTTGTCACTTAAGTCGGCGTAAGTGACGCCATTCAAGCATTGCTCAGAGGCCACATGAAAAAAGAGCCCATATTTTGGAAAATTTGTTGTTAAACCATAAGAGATTTGACGGAGGTACGGGCCTCTGAGCACTACTAAAACCCAAGAGGTTCAAAAATTTCTTATAATGGCCCTAAAGCTAAGCCCCTATGTAATATCACTTCAAATATAGTTATTTTAAATCTCATGGCAACCATTGCGAAAAATTTGTATACAGGCTGATACAGATCTATAAAAATTCTTATAGAGAACTCTACAGGAATTCTAGCAATCTCTATACACATTTTTCGTAAGGGAAGTACGTTGGCGGAGTGGAGTTTCAGAGTAGAATCTGCAGTGAAAATTCTAAGAAGCTATGCTTCTGAAGTAAAATTTCGTTATCATGGCAATGATGATACAATTTTATTTACAAGTTTTCGTACACATTGTTATCTCCTTCAGCCATTTTGGAATAGGATTCAAAACTGGAAAATTAAGAAAAATTTCCCCCTCTGTTTCAAAAAAGTATTATTTGACAGTAAGTGGAATGAACGTAGAAAAGCAGCACTTACTGCTGCTTTGTACTCCTATATTTTACATCAGTGGTCTTCAAACTGTATTCCGCGGAACACCGGGATTCCATGAAGCAAAACCCCAGAATTCCGCGGAACACAGTTTGAAGACCACTGATGTAGAATATGGGCAATACAAAGCAGTAATAAGTGACGCTTTTCTACGTTCATGCTACATCCATTTTCATTCGATTTACAAATTCCGATCGTAAAATAAAAATTTAAAAAGAAAATTATAAAGCAATCGCAATAGTTTACTAATGTTTATTAACAAAAAAATATAAACATATATTTAACTACACCCCAATCACTAAATATAATGCTAGGATAGGTGACACCTGGAGCACGGTTTAATGCTGTTAATGAGTAAATTATATTAATGTCATGTTAAAATATTTTAATAATAAATATAGTACTTTTCTTTAATTGTCTTAACACAAAATACCAATAACATATTGATTTGCATTAAATATTATTTTAAGATATATTTTTCTAAATGTGGAACGGTGTTTTTCGGAAAAAACTTAACAGTTTTAAGGTTTCCGTGAATTGACAAATTTTGAAGACCACTGCTCTACATTATACAACACATTACAAAATCACTTTTGAGTGATTTAACTGTTTCATCGGAGGTCATTACCATGACATCAAGCAGCTGTCATTGCTAGAAATATGACTTGAAGGGAAAACATAATACTGGAATATATATATATATAATTCCGGTTTTAAAAATATTAAATGAGAAAAATCAGCGTACTTAAAGATATAATCTAAATTCATCAGACATACAACTGTGCATACGGGATCACATATCGCCACACTCGATCATCGAATCCTTATTGCACATTCATTCAAGTTCTTAACAATTACAATATTTCTTCAATTTTATACGGAAAATATACCTAGCATTTAAATGCATTTGGGAAACCACGTGGCATGAACAAAAAGAAATTATTTAAATGCTTTAAAATAAAATAGAAGCTTTATTACTTTCAGGTTTATATTTCATGGAAGGGGAAATAGGAATTCTCATAAATATTTCAATATGAAACACAATTTAATCGTAATTATAAATATGAACTGTTAGAAATTTATATTTAAACGCATACTCTTCATATATTGCGATCATCATGCAAGCTTCATATATTCTTGGAATCTACATTAAACAGATCCTAAATTCGCATGATTTTAATACTAAACTTGTTGATGAAAAATGACATTTATATAAAACATAATAATTTCACATAAAAATGAATGCTTAAATTAATTCAGAAATTAATATTATATAGCAATCTTAATTTTTCCTTGCCAGATAAAAATCACAATGGGAAGAACATTATTACAGAATGCAATTTAATTTTGAAAAATCTTTATAAAAAAACAGATTTACCTTCAAATATAGCCCGAATAATCTTAAAATGAATTCAACACTATATTCTTCAGTCACCTGGTTGAAACCACATTACCAAGAAATGATAAGCTGTAAACTCAGAGTAAAATGATGATATCAAATCTTATCCCGTAGGGATTTCTCACAAGCAAAGAACCAATAAAAAAACTGCAAAAAATTACGGTAATACTAAGACCAATCAGACGTCATTACATTTTTATGGAAGCTGAGTTGAGCCATCACCAAAGAACCATAAGTACATCCAAAGAAAAATATATATATATATACACAGTCCAGTCACATTAATGTGACCATCTGTCAAAAGCCAGAATAACCACCTTTCGCAGAGCGGACTGCTGCGAGACGTGCAGGAAGAGAGTCACATAGGTCCCTGAAGGTGTTCTCTGGGATGTTGAGCCATGCCGACTCTAATGCCGTGGCCAGCTGCGCTAGATTATGCGGTTGAGGATCCATGGCGCGAACAACTCGATCGAGATGGTCCCACAGATGCTCGATTGGGTTTAAGTCAGGTGAGTTTGCTGGCCAGGGGAGGACGGTAAACTCATCCTGGTGCTCTTCGAACCACGCACGTACACTGGCAGCTGTATGGCACCTCGCATTGTCCTGCTGGAAGATGCCATCATCCTGAGGAAAAACAATGCGCATGTAGGGGTGAACATGGTCCGCAAGGACAGATGCGTACTTGTATTGATCCATTGTGCCTTCCACAATGATCAGTGAACCTAGAGAATGCCAGGAAAACATTCCCCAGACCATAATGCTCCCGCCTCCAGCTTGGACCGTTCCGGCAATGGTTGCAGGGTGGTTCCTTTCAGAGGTTTCACGCCTTACACGCCAACGTCCATCTATCCGATGGAGCATAAAAAGGCGAATCATCCGAAAACGCAACCTGTCGCCACTCAGTGGACGTCCAGCTGCTGCACTGGCGTGCAAATTCTAGCTTTCGCCGTCGATGAACAGCAGTCAGCATAGGTGCACGAACCAGGTGTCTGCTTCGGAGGCCCAGACGCAGCAATGTTCGCTGAATAGTACTTTGGGAGACACTTTTGGTAGCCCCTTGGTTCATTTTGGTGGTCAGTTGCTCAACGGTAGCCCGTCTATCTGCCCGAACGCATCTCCGCAACCGTCGTTCGCCTCTGTCATCTATGGCCCGTGGTGCACCACATTTGCCACGTCGCTGATTTTGGACAGTCCCATTTTGCCATGCACGGTACACTTTTACCACGGCGGCACGCGAACAGTTCACAAACTCAGCCATTTCGGAAATGCTTCCACCCTTGGCCCGAAAGCCAATGATCATGCCCTTTTGGAAGTCGGATAAATCGCTTCGTTTCTGCATTACGCCAACGATTAAAATGTTTTCCGAAGCCCTCACACACCCTTTATATACGCTCAACTGCACTGTGCTGCCACCTGCCTTCTGTGATTGGTTATTTAACTCTGACATGGAAAATACGTGGTGGTCACATTAATGTGACTGGACTGTGTATATTTACAGTATTATTGAAACTGCGTCTAAGAAGTCCTTTACCTTTGAGAAATTTTATCGCTGAAAATGCAAGTCCAAGATAAAAATTGAAAGAAATAAAACTTGTAACCATTATTTTCGAATTCCCGAAGATATTACATATATGCGTGATATATTTAAACATGTAGCGTAGCAATTAAATAAAGAGACTGTGTTTAAAAAAACAAAACAGAATTTATGTAAACTATATTGCTCGAAATAAGATCTTTCGCTGTTAAAACATGCAAAGGCACGATCAGATAACAAAAGGAAATATTTGTAAGTCTCTTTATGATTACAGATCTAATAAACTCTAAGGGTCCTGCGAATATCCGGGAATTTTTTTTTCCCTTTGAAAGCATGGCCGCATTTATCATTAGCGCAAGCTAAGACCTCATTGTCTAAGATGAAACACATGATTTTTTTTAACCTTTCAATTTTAATGTAAAATTAGAAACAATAAATTTTAGAGTAAGATTGTAAATAATAACAGAGTTGTTGGAAGTACAAATGTGATTATTCATTGTTGAAAAATAATTTTTCAATTGAATGTTTGATTGATAACATGTAACTGAGACTAAAAATTATAAAACTAAAAGTTTTTATGAAATAAGCTCTTATTTAAAGAGGATAAAATAATCAATGAAGTAAAAAGAGAAAAACAATTAATCATACATTTTAATGGAAACAAAAGATAATTCTCTTTTCAAAATTCACCTACAATTTTATGTCACGAATAATATAAGTATGGGTGCTTTAATAACAAAATATAATTACTTTGCATTATCAAGGCTAATGCACATCATCTCAAGGCTAAGCAAAATACACAAGGACTATCTGCCCAAGAAAAGGGATGCCTTCATAGAAGACTTTCTACGAAAAACTAGCTCGCATTCACCTTACAAATGGGTAAAGCCATTAAAATGAACCATGCAGCCAGTCCCTTCGCTTGTGTTCGAACCTCAGTTGAACTACGAGAATTCGGCAGTCTTAACTACTCGGCCACTGGTAGAAGAACTATAGTGTAAAAAATATAAGCCACGTTGTAAATGTGGTACAAGTTTCCTAATGCCCCCAATTTTTTTTATGTAATCTATACTCATTGTAAAAACTTCTGTCAGAAAATAAGTAAGCCAGCCGAAAGCAAACACTGTAATACTTTTGATGGGCCAGTTTTGGTGAAATTACTTTAGAAATGTTCAGAAAATATCAAATCAACTGTTATTGCAATAAGTAATATTCTAGTCTTATTATCAAAGATGTACCACGCTTTTATTATTCGTCATATAAAAGGATAAAGCAATTTTTAAAGATAATTATTTAATCTGTGGTTTATATGATAAATTATTTTCCTCTTTCAGATCATTAATTATTTTATTTATTTTAAATAAATAAGCTTATTTTATAAAAACTTTTTTTTCCCTTTTTTTTAAAAAAATATTCAATTTATGGCATAAATATTACAGATCATTGAAACACTTCCGCGTTTTCTAGCCTCCATTTGAAATATATAGTTCTTTCTTTAAAACACAAAACTAAAGGAATTGCTGTATTGCATAAAATTCGTGTATGTGAGAACACAAAGCTTTAATAACTTTTGTCTTGCAAAAGACCTAAAGAATGAAAATCCCCTATCTGGGCGTTAGAACTTGGAGAGCATTTATACTCAAACAAAAACAGATTAGAATCAGAACTTTTCACTCTAAAAGAAAATCAAATGTAAAACAGCAAGCTGATGAAATTTATTATTTCTACTTTCTCGAATAGCGAAAATTCCAAAATTTCCGTCAGAGTAAGCAGCCTTGAACAGAGTTTTGTCTGGCAGCTCTGTTAAAGAATTTTAATGGTATCACAGAACCCATTCACCTTTTTTGGTTCAATGGTCATGTATACCATATGGCGTCCTAAGATATGCTTAGTATATCCTCATTCTCCTAGAGTCGGGTATCACACCAGTCATGTATAGCCTTTGTTTAGAATATAGAGAAAAGTGGCGGATGTGGAGAGATAAAATTTAAATAAGGTAAATGTCACAACTACGCATTAAGAAACATAAAATATATGCTAGGAAAAAAGAAACACATAAATCCTCTCTTGTCCACAATGTTGGTCAAAAAATCATACTTTTCTGAAGCCAAAAATTATTCTAAACATTTTCCGTTGGCGAACTAGATTTTTCTAGACGTTTTTTCACATTCATAAAAAACTTTCAGTTCTGATTCGGTTTATATTAATTACAACAACGCACTCGAAGGCTATCTGCCTGAGGGAAGACACGTCTTCACGGAGGACTTCTGAAGATAAGCACGGTCGTATCCACGTTACACATGTGGAAAAACAGGAAAACGCCCATGCAGTCAAGCCCGTTCTCGTAGTTTGAATTACCAGTGTTCAGCGACTTTACTGCTCGGCCGCTAGTAGACTTCAGTTTCGGTTACTGATCCAAATTCCAACTTTTAAAGAAATTATTTCGCAGTTGTTTTAATTTTTTATCAATAGATGGCGTCAGTAACTAGCTAGGAGCAGTTTTCCGAGGTTTAAACAAGGAAGTTAGACCTCCTTGGGTTTAAACAGCGTCAGTAGCTTTTCGTTTTTTTTTTTTTTTTTTGGTAACATTCATTCTCGAATTTGCCGGGAGGGCGCTGGAATATTCTGGAATTTTCTAATCTATTGTTTTCACAGGTATCGCATGAGCACAAGCCTGTTTTAAGTCATTTTCAGTCTTTCTAAACATGTGCATGAATCTGGGCCTTATAGTGGTACTTCAATTTGTCCCTCTCAAAACTGAAAAACTGCATTGCTACCGAATAAAAATGCCGAATTCCTAAATTTTCTTTTTTAAAAAAATTCTATTCAAAGTTTGAATTACACTAATGCTAAATACTAAGATTAGTGTGGACTCAAGAGAAATTACTTCGAATTTAAAACGCACTCTAGATATTTTCAGTTTGAAAACTGATGAAGTGTACTTTTATTTTGAAACATTTCTGTCTGAACAAAAACTAATGCAATATTCGATTCAGCTTCGGGAAATACTTACAAACTTTACGCCTTATTACCATCAAATATATATTTCGCATCCTTTGCCAATATTTCTTAATCAGATATCGAGGCGCGAATAATATGCGCTTATTTTCGAAGACAGACGATAATGGTATTTATTCCCACAAGGAAAGCGAATTCTACCGATGGCAGAACTATGATGATGTTTATTTTTGAGAGAAGAAAATAATAAATATCTCTAGCTTCAGAAAAGAATTCTTAGAATCTCTTTCCGAAAGTAGGGCTGTCCAGTGTTATAATTAATTCTCTTCCTTTAAGAGTGCATTTACCGAAAAGTCAGGAATTATGCTCAATAGAATTTCAAAAATTTTTCTAAATAAACAACATGTAAATAGTTTATTTTACTTTGCACGAATGCTCTAAAAAATAATGATTCACTGTCGGCTAATATAACACTGCTATCAGCAGCAGTATTAAATTTGAATATAAAACGAATTTCTAAGATTTTTAGGTCTGATGTATCGCTCTCCCTCCAGAAATTCGCAAATTAATATATGTCGTCATTTTCTGTATCTTGCCAGATTAAATCCCAACCAAAACCAAGAATGGTGTAAGAAATTCAAGTTTGCTTAATTTTATGTTTCCCCAATTATGCTAGTGAAATTAAATTCCATACCTCCATTAGCCATTCACACATCTTTTCCAAACTCTGCTGTTGTACTTTACCTCTAGACATCAAGCAGTGGCTACCGCAGCTATCAATGCAGCGTAGTTTTAAATCTAGACTACCTAACACGTCTAACTTACCTAACACGTCAAGCAGTTATAAGAGTGAATAGTTTGGATTAGATTATTTTGAAATATGGTAAAGCAGGCAAGGGCTATGTGTCTATGGGAAAGGCTACCTTCGTGAGAGATTCTCCACGAAACTTCGCTCATATCCATGTCATATATAAAGAAAACTACGAAAACTCCTACACAGCTAAAATTTTTCCCAGGACTTAAGTCCAAATCAAACTGCCACTGTTCAACAATTCTACCGCTCGCCCGCTGGTCGGTAGGTTGTAAGACTAAGTTAAAATTTCAGGCTATGGTTACTGGAATATAGCCTCGCGAGGATTGAGATGCCTTCATGGACGACTTTCTAAGCGAAACTGCCTTCACGTTGCACATTAGGAAAACAACAAAAACCAACCATGCAGTCAGTCCGTTCGCTTGCGTTCAAAGAAGCCACGACGAATTACTAGCATTCAGCGATCTTAACCTTGGCACCGGTGCGACCAGTCACGGAGGACTTCTGAAGTATCTTAGTATTAGTCCTTCCTCGAAGTATCCAACTCCCTTGCCAGTTTTAGAGGGATAAGAAAGGACTTTTTCATCTTTCTCTTCACCCTTCTCCAAGCTCCCTCCATGGGATTCATTCAAGACTTATTATCACCAGGCCCATCGGGGACTAATCTCAGTTTTACAGGGAAGTACTGCAATAGCAGTAGAACCCCTGTATAATTACTTGCATATCAAAGTATCCAAGTACCTCTTTCCTTGAAAAACGTTTTTCACTTTTCCAATGCCACGAATGAATCTGCGTCTAATGCAGGGTTTCTCAACTCGTTTCTTGCATCAGTCTCTTTGAAAAGAAGGGTTTACTTCATCCAGCCCTTTACATTTTTCTCCGTAATGTACAGCATATAACATAATCATAATATAAATAACTGCGCATAATTCCCTTAAAGATAACAATTAAACTAAGACTATAACCAAAAGTTTTGGGAAAAAATGGTTTACTATGCTCATGTTTTGTTATTTTTTGTATAATTATTTTTAATTTCACAAATATAAACAAGTTTCAGAAACAAAATTATACATTCTAATAGCACAAGAATTTGATTTTATCTACACTGCTCCGCAGGATGTATTGATGAACTATTTTTAATATTCGGCATATAATTGCTGAATTCTTTAAGTATAGAATTCAGGAGTATACTTTTGAAAACTCCTCTTTCAAAAATATATTCCCGGATTCTTATCCCTTATAGTAAATTATCGCGTTGACTAAAACCTGCTTCTGCTAGGTAAGAAGAGGGAAAAGTCAATAATGTTGGTTTGACAACTTTTATTTTAGGGATCCTCGGATCACTTTTAAATTCCAAAATTTATCATACCTAAGCGTTTTGAACAAAATTTGACTTTGCATGACATAGCTTTATAACAATTAATAACTAAATAATATTAATGAATTTACTGATAATCATTGGGACCTTAATTATGTTGATCAACTGCCGGTTCATGTTCGCCTGTCGACTCCCAAATGACCTCTTGATCATCATTGATCCCCCCCCCCAGGGAATTAACATCGATCCCGCTAACAACCTTGATTTAATGAACTCTACCGTTAAAAAAAAAAAAAAAAAAAAAAAAACCTCAAATATTACACTTTTTCTTCCAAAAATATCTCGTACCAAACAAAAATACGAAAAATATGGGGTGCGATGACGGAAGATTACATGAGAAAGGCGGTGCATAATATTCAGATAAAGTGATTATAGACTAGGGTAGTTTGAGTAATAATTTAACTGAAAAATCTACTAAATTCTGTTAACAATATGAGTTTAAATTAATATTCATGCTACAGAGGAGTTAGCTCTTAAACTCTGTAACCGTATTTCGTAAACCACAGCTTACTTCTTAACGGTCAGATCCTGCTTCTTTTTCTGTTTTTGACAACGAACCTCTTATCAGTGATTCATGGTTTCAAGAATAAAAGATAACTGCGGCAAACACCCAAGCCGTACGTGTTTCTTTACTTTAAGAGAGCCCGAAAAGTAAATAAATCCGCAACGCTTAAGTCTAATTTATTACAACCCAAACACAAAAGCGAGTTTGCGCACCAGTGTCAGGAGCTTAACCGAAACTGTAAGCGATACCATTGGGCCATTTTCTTTTTCTGTCTGGATCGCCAATATTTCAATAACTTTAGTCTCGACCGCTTTCTCCCTTCTGTGCCACCCGGTCAAAATGAAGAGGTTAATTTTTTTTTTTTGTTAGTTTTTGCGTCTCTCATCTGTCTGTCTCCGCCTGTTGTCTATTTGTCACACTTTCCTGTTATTTGTCAGACGCTGACAGGCCAGCTTGTTTACACAGTTCGACTGAGCTACCACCCATAGCGTTCACCATGGGAGGGCACTAAAAAGTACTTTTACTTTTTAATAAACACTATTCTTTCTTGGATAAACCTGGTGAACTATACTCGTGATAAAATAACTCTTTCAGTTTTCTCAGGAAATAGCTTTCAAGAGTTTCGTTGAAAAGGAGGAAATTAAAAGAGTGGAGCTCTTTCATTCTTCGAACACTTTTAAACTCAAAAGAATGAGAAAAATCAAAAATGAATAGTACCTCTTCCGTATGTAGTTACTTCTGGTTTAAATGCTAATGAATCGTCTCACTTTGTTTTTCCAAAATGTAGATCCAGAAGCACATTTTTAGAAAGATAAAATGATAATTAAACTGAAATCAGAAAACTGCAGTTTACAATCTAGCACATCTCGAGGAATTTATGATTTAGAGTTTCAAAAAATTAAAATAAAAAACTAAACATTTACTTTTTCCTATTATATTACAATTCAAATTCTTTAAAAAAGAGGACATATAACTAGGCGATCGGTTTATTGCTTATATAGTGACTTTATTGCTTATATAGTCGTTGGCGTCTGAAAAGCATTTCACGCAATCGATATACTACATAATAAAAAAAAATGTCCCCCCCCCAGCCAAAAAATTGTTTGATTTCATCATTAGCTTTTTAATCTAGTTTTACGCAGTAATATTTAATAGGCTAATATCAGAAACGTTCGAAAATTGTTTATTGTTCTGTTTATTAGTTTTGCGGGGAGGGGGCACACAGAGATAAGAAATTCATGTGTGCGATCCCCACAGGTCGCAGTGTTCCAGGTGTAACGAGGTGAGAGACGGCAGGCTCTAACATTGCAGAAGCAATCATTTGTTTAGTTATGGGTACATTTGACATTACAAGAATCATAACTTCACGGCTAATGCCAAGGGATATTTACGATTTGCGCTGTGTCTGTCACCAAAGCCTCTCGATTTCAGGGAGGCTCACGGCCCGCATATAAGCATTCTGTACCGCGCCACGCGCATAGGGAAAATCCATCCTCGTGACTGGATACGGCTTCCGATGGCATCATTTCCTCTACGCTTAGAAACGCCTTTGCTTGAGCTCGAAAATACACCTTCATGCCGTTTGTTTACATTTTCATAGCAGTACCGAAGAGATTATTACCGTTGTATTTTTGTTGCCGATTACAGTTATTATGGCCCTGTAGTATGGCAAATTTAATATAAAAAATGTAGTGCTTTTTTTTTTCATAGAAAGAAAAATCAATATTTCTTCTAATGCGCTAACTCCGTAAATGTGTGTTAATATTAGGTGTAGAGGTTTTTAATAAATGCATTCTCAATTTAAAAGCCTTCATATTAAAGATTTTGTGATTATTAATTCATCGTTTCATATTCATTAAATATAGATTCTTTGTAGACGCAATCTTCGAAAGCATGAGAGAAGTCAGTTTTCTCAAAGGGCAGAAAAGTTGGGAGCTAACATAATACACGAAAATAACATATACAGCTGCAAAAGAACCATTTTCTGCAATGCGAAAGGAACAGAATGCAACAAAATTTCAATAGTATATTTACTAGCACCATAATGCCTTTACATTTAAGTCGAGATCGTCGTATAATCCAATGTGTTTTGTATTTTGTCTTTTGCACCAAGTTTATGAACTTAGTTATTTATATATTCTTTAAGCATTTAAGATTGCTTCAGATATTAACACCATCTTTGAAGGATTTTATAATTTTATTATTACATAAAAAGGATGGCATGTGCAGAAGGTCGCATGTCAATTTTTTCGTCTGGCATTATTATTCAAAGAATACAAATAATTTTCACGCTTCCGTATCATTTATGCGCGTCATTCATGGAAAAAAAAAACTGTAAGAACCGCATAAACGTCACTACGGCAAGAAAAAGTGATGTCATCGGAAAGTATATCCAATCACAAGTACCGATGTTTTCCTTTGCGCGTGGCGCGGTACAGAATGCTTATATACTGACGGCCCAATGATCCTGTTGCTCCTCTGATTTCAACTACAATAAATCAGAGGACATAAAATACAAGCGAAAAATTAAGATAGCGTGACTAATTCAGCTTGCAAACTATTTTAGACAAGGTAAGAACTCAGAATGCTCTTAAACTCTCGAGTAGAGAGACTCTTGCCGCTAGTAAGACCCTCACAGGGCACTTACAATGATCGTTTCTATGCGATCAATGTTGTTATGTATTGTAATAGAATTTCCCATAGATGTATACTCAATGTATTTTTGTTCTATATGCAGTAAATAATACGTAACTTTAACGTTGTTTTAACAACAACGCAACTTTAACATAACGCAATGTTATTGCAATTAAGCAAATAATATGGAACTTTACTGCCACTATATGCAGTCACTAATACGTAACTTCACGTGATAACTGCTGTTTGTCAAACGCAACCAACAGCAGTTACCACACGGAGTCGGCAGTACAGTCGTCACTAGCCACATGTAACGAAATAAAATTTGATATGTAGCTATTTGGATAGTGAACATTTTAAATCAAATGTTTCTCATTACATCATCTTTTACGATGAATGGGTTCTGCCTTTAGGTTTTTCAGTCTTAAAAAGATGGGCAAGCAGTATCTGTCTATAAGATAGATACTTTCTGTTTGCAATATTTGCAAAAAACGTCTTTGTGTGTAAGCGGACTCATTTCTATAGCGGTGTATTCATCACCTAATAATAATAAAGGACTCGAAAACAAGAAAATTCATCATTTCATACAAACACAAAAGAATACAGGCTTCAGGGATATCAAGAATGATATTTATCCTGCCATTAAAAAAAAAGGAGACATGGCCAGTGTAATAGATGTAACCGCATTTTTTAACTAACAAACACCAAAACTTATACTTGCCATTGCGGGGAGAATTTGTTTCATATGATATAACACAGGCTTCGGTAACATGTACCAGAGCTACCAAAGTTTCTATCCGACGTATGTGCAAACTTCGAATCATTCATTTATTCATAAATGGATTTTTTCTTTTCATCGATCGTTATTTTTCGTACTAACTTTAAGTATGTCGTTATTTTTGGTATAAAGCTCATCAGTGATGCTGTTGTAATTAAGCTTATTTTATACTGAAAATTTTAATAACCTTTTTGGTATTGTCCCTCGCTATTCAGAAAAAGATGTATAACAATTTTGGGAGCAACAATCACAAGAAAACTGCTGTGCAAACAAAAGAAGCAAAATATATTTTACGATAATCGACAGCACCATGTGTCTCACAAGGATAAAAAAAAAAGTCACTTAGAACAAGGTAGAATCTTTCTTAATCGGTAGCAACGGAACCTCACCGATTCCAGATAAGAGACTTTTTACGGAGAATTAAATATACATTTCTAGAACGTATCTCTTCATGTTTTGTATTCATATTCATCGCAGCATGCGAAGTCTGTTGGTCGTATTTTTCGACCTTCCAGCCACTATTAAGTAAACAATATCCAAAGTCATGCAGATTATTTAAAGTTAAAACACATAGTTCAGAAAAACAGAATTAAACATTTTAAAATTACCATATATATTAACATATGAAAGTTACGAATTTCTTAGTGTGATGACATATAACTTAGAATGTCTAGACAGGCTTACGAGATTGTCGACGGAGTTTTAAAAATTCGCTGAGTATACAGTGAAGTTGCTTCATTACATCAAACTGGCAAAGATGCCAGATATTTTACGCACACATGCAGCAGCTACTGATATTCGAGCAACGAGATCCTCAGCTAAGTCAACTGGTCTTCACATATCCCCAGAAAAAAGAATCGGGGCTGGATAAATCGGGAGATGGGCTGGTCAAGGAACAAGTTCACCACGCCCAATCCATCGCGCCCCAAAAGTGGCATTCAGATAATTGCGAACATCATTGCTGAAATCGGCTAGCGGCCCATCATGTTGGGATTACATTCGGTTAAGAATGCAGATCGAACAACTGTTAATGTTGGATATTGAGTCGCTGCGGCAATTTGTATGGGCCAATTAAAAAGTCGTCGACATACCTGTACACACATTTACACTGATTAGTTGCTGAGACGCATGTGATCGCGTTGCGTTTCGATTTTCAGTTGCCCACACATGAGAATTGTGCGCATTTAATACATCCTCACGAGTAAAAATCTCCTCATCTGCAAATAGCACACGAGCTGTGGAGTCTGGCTGCAATGCATAGATTGCTGCAAAAGTCATTGGCAGAAATTCAAGGTGCAGAGGATAGTCTCGCGAATTCTAAACTTGAATTCGCTGAAAATGGAAGGAGTGTAAGTGATTTTTCATTTAACACTCTCCAAATAGTATGCTGACTCACACCTACGTTTCGTGCAACAGCTCTTGGATTTGATTCGGGTCTATCATCCACAATGTTTAAGATGGTTTCTTCAATGCTTGGATTGCATGGACCAGCATACTGCCTGGTGAAGAGGAAAGAACCTGTTTCACAAAGTTGAAGATGTAACCGCCAAAACCTTCTGGAATCCAGGATTCGTCTATCCGGAAACTAGGCGTGATACATTCGTACAGCAATTCTACCGTTACCGTTTGTACGGCCCTACATATAATGCGAGTCTGCTTTTTCGGCATATGTAAAGTCAGGCTCCCATCACTGACGACACCACAATCGCGAATAGCGTCTTCTAGTGAGATGCACACCTACTGCTCTCTATGGGCAACAGTGTTTCTTAATGCAGATCACCAATATGCAAATATGTTTCGTGACGTAGTTTTAAGCAAGATCTTTTCTTTTAAATGAGTGATAAAAGGTTCTGTGGGTGCTGTTCTTCGTATGAAGCAATTCATACGAGATGTTTTGGGATCTCAATCTCATTTTACAGTCTTCTTATTGTAAATGCATTTTAAGTTGCATTTATGGCTAAATAAATCGATTGTGACCTATCATTCGCAGCTTTGTTCCGTACGTCCCCTCCAAGTTTGTATCATGAATTTAGAATCACCTTAACAGGAATAAAAGGAATAATAGTATATATATATATATATATATATACAGCTTTCATTCCTGTTATCTTTCTGGGAACAGGACAGCATTAGCTCACGTTTCTTTTCCTTCATCCCATCTCTGGGATATTCTGACTGCGGTTGCTAGTCTTAAGCGCTAAGAGTATTGTAAAATCCTCAGTAGAATGCTGACGCAAATGAATGTTGCTAGAAGAACTCAAGGATCTCAAATGCTGTAGAACATTTGCTTGGTGCATAACAGACATGCTGGAGTGCTGCATATCACGTTATACTCGTTCGCTGCAATTTGCTGGCCGGTTGAAATCCGTATTTCTAGAAATTAATGACATATGGGCTTACTTCTACACTAGAAAATAAAACTTTTAATAAGTTATAGAGATTTTAGGTTTTTTTTTAAAAGCAGGACTTATGAAAAATGAGCAATGCACTCGCCGGGACTCGAACCATGGACTTCTCGAGTACGCGTTGACTGTACTGACCACTACACCATGAAGGCATGAGAAGAAGGTGAGAGAAATACTTTATATACTCCCCCTTATGGCGACTGGAGATTAGGGGGCCCAATTACCAAATTTCGGTGGTGGATAATCATCATCCACCAACATTTTATAGTTTGGGGGCCAGTGTTTTTTAGCTTGGCATTTTGCGTCGATTCACTACAAACGTTATTTCACTTTTCAAATTGTTGCCACCAAATATGATCGCCCTGTATTATATTTAAAGAAATTAAATAATGAAGAATCTGCATAAATGTATGCATGCTTCTCGCATTGTGGTAAAACAACGGTACCTAGGGCCATCAAATTTGGAACATTGAAGGTTCCACCCGAATGTGGGCATCTGGAAACACAAATCTGAAATTTGGAATTTGTTTTATTATAGATTTCATATTTTGTAAAACTTTAATACATTTTTCATTAAAAAACTCGAGGATTTCAAAGCGAGCAAAGGCAACGTTGTACAGAAAAAAAAATTTTTCTACAGCGCGTGAGACTGTGTATCGAAAATTCTGAAAATATGCTCATTTTAAAATTATTTTGTGATATTGCTCTTGAACTGAATTTTATGGTTTAATTGCGAAGAACACGATTTTTAGCAAATAAAGGAAACACACAAATGTTAAAAAAACGCCCCTTTGGACATAATTTAAAATCTAAAACCTTTGAGATTTTTTTTATTATCATTACAACATTTTAAAATAAAATCATTTACGAAAGATTTATTTCAAGTCTCTTTGTATTGCTAAAAGCTGCTATGAACGGCGATAGCACAGAAATCAGTATTATAATCATCATGGTAACTAGAATTCTATCTGAAGTTTCTTAACTAAGATATATGAAAAAATGGAGCCAAATAAAACATTGACAGGATTAAAAATATGTAATATATTACAAATATTGTGTATGTTGATACCCTGAAACTGGCTATGTATGGGGGAAGTTAATAAGAGCACCGCTGCACCTTTGTTAAAAATCTAAACGTGGCAGCGCAGACCATGCAGCTCAGAACGTTCATTGTAACTTTCAATAATAGCCAATAGATGGCGCTCACGTTTGCAAACGATACGACAATAAATTTTGCTATTAGCACGTTTCATTTATTTATAGTTTAATGCCGCGCAAATAAAACTACCATCTCCATTAATTTAGTTTATAATGCAGAGTATTTTCATCTCAGGCACCCAATTTCACATACAGCTAGAGAAGAAAAAACTAATTATTAAATCTAAAGAATGACACAGCGAGATTTTATATTTAAGTATAAAACTAATAAATGATTAAAGCGTAAATAATAACTGAACAAAAAAATAAATGTTGCTGAAAGATTTTCGAAAAATATCAACCTCATAAAACACTCTTAGTTGGCACTCTCTTAATACTCTTACTACACTTTTCTTAATACCTTCTCGGGGAGGGGGACAGGAAAGTCTGAAATCGCCAGCAGTACAATTTAAATGAAACAGATGGCAGAATCTTCAGCGAAATCTTTTTTTGAAATTTTTTTAGTACAATTACCGATTTCTCAGTCCACACAAAGCCAGCTCATTGGTTGATTTAATAATATGGAAAGGGGCTGAACCTAATTGTTATATGACTCCTATAGTGCAAAACTTTCAGTTATTAAAATATTCATTAGACTTCAATTAGTTGAAAACAAACGTAACATAAAAATTTCGAAGAGAAATTTAAATACATTTGCGACCCAACTGAGAACATAGTAACGATTCTTTTACAACACAAAATTGCTCGAAGAGCCAGCTTTTATTTGGTAATTGATCCCTGAAATTTTTTCTCTTATTGAGATTTGTTGAAAATGTCTTCCTATGATAAGTCATAAAATTAATTCTGGAATAGCTCTCGCATAAAGTAGAAAATCTCCACCCCCCATTTGTACCTGACTTAGGCATAATGAATATTTCTCTAACCAATATCTTTGTAGATGATTAGGGGGGGGGGGAAATTTCCCTGTAAAACTTTATTTGTTTTGTATCTTACTTTAATAACTTTCGCAATTAGAAGTAAATACATATCTAAGCATTAAATTTAAGTATATAAACCCTGTACAATCTAACGCGTTATTTAAATTCTCAGTACATATATATACATAATATTAATTCTAAATAAAAGTAATTAAAAGTAAATTAAAAACCTATAACTTGTGCTGAAGCTGCAAAGTGATAAACCAACAATTTATAATTAGAAAACTTTCCATATACCATCTCCAAGGAACAGAAATTCAATTTAAAATCACAAAAAATTTTTAGTCAGTATTTAATTAGTATAAAAGTAGTAGCTTTACATTCTATCACTTAATACTTGCGTTTCCAACCATTTGGTTTTAAAATTTTGCAGGCAAGTAAGTTAATGTTAATTTTAATTTCCTTCCTGAGTTTGATCTTTAAATTTCTAATTTACTACTTTTATTAAACTTTAGTTTAAAGGATTATGCCAATTTTGATCTTCTTTTGATTTCGAATTATGTTTTTAATGTTCTAAAATGTATAACTTTTGCTTTTACTTTTGTATTTGAGTTTCAAACTGAGAGTGTCGGGGATTATTTCTTTTGAAGTAAGGATATCGTTTGGTTATGTTCTTCACTGAGCAATTATATTGAATTAAGAATATTTACTAATTTAATGCAAGGTTCCATTGGCTTTTAATGGAGTACTGTTTTTCTATTGATTGAGTATTATTTAGCGACTTATGATTTGGTTCTTGCAGAAATATAATTTTGTCCTTACTTGGAATAAAAACGAAACACTCTCACTTAATTTTAGTTGTTGTTAATTGATTGTAGACAAGTCAATTAATCTGCGATCAATGACAATAGCTACTTTTTCAATACTTGAAAATTTTTACTTTTGATTTTGGTATTTTCGTGACTGAAGATTTTTCTTTGCAAATTTTTATGTTTTTAAAGAAAAAGAGATTTAAAAAACATTAATTTAAAATACTAATTAAAATTCTGACTAATTTTTTTTTCTTTTCATAATTTATGGTTTTAAATTGAAATTCTGGTCTTTTTCTATCGCTCTCATTTTTAAGATCTTCAAGAAACGTTGTTTTCAGTTAGTGATAAACTCCTGCGCCTTGTAAATTGAGATCATAAACATGAAAGAAAGAACATTGTTTCAACCCTCAATGCATAAGATACCTTATTTACCTTCAACGTAATAAACGTGCTTAATAATAACTTAAAATGTTATTTTATCAGCATTTCTTGTAACATTTAGCAAGCGTTATTTTGTGCTATAAATGTGATAAATAAAATACATTTCTAATAGTCTATAATGTACAGAGTGCAAATTTCTTTTACTATACACTATCATCTTATAAATACTAAACTCAGTGGGGCAACAATCCTGGTGGGCCAAGGCCTGCAGAGCTCTTTTTCTGCTTTCTTGACTTTTGGGCCCCAGAGTATATGCCCTGGACAAGTGGTCAGCTTGTCGCAGGACGCCCGGTGTTTAGTTCCCAAGCGAACTTGGTATTCATTTTATCGACCCACTGAGGGGAAGCAGCCCCTCAGTGGCTGAACAGTGGCTAAGTGAGAGTCAACCTTGTCCAGCCCGGGGATCGAACCCCAGACCTGTGGTGCAGATGCGCGACGCACTAGCCACTTCGCCACGGGTATTGCCTCCGAGATATACATTTATTATATATTAGGAGGCACTGCCACGGCGCGATATACTATTATCTATACCTAAAGTAAAATCCAGTAGTGACAATAAAATTTCGAAGTTAAGTATAGAAGTAACTTCTTTTAATTTTTTTCAGGCTGTAATATACTTTTTAAAAGTCTGTTATTTTCGATTTAGATTATTTTACATTAAGAGAGAGGAAAAAAAGAAATATGTAAGCTAATAAAATATTATTCAAAAAGAAAGAGATTCAAGTTTTTTTTCTTTTTTTTCTTTTTTTTAATTGGTAGCAGTAGATTTTTTGTTTTTATTTAACACTAGCCGCTGCGCGGCCAGCCTTCGTCTGGCTTTTAAGCGTACCGGAAAAATACCTAAAGAGAACACCAAACATTAAATTTGAAAACTGCACAGAATTTTACTCTGCAGAACAATTTTATCGAAAAAGAAACAAACAACAACGGAAAAAAATTCAGTTAAAAATGCATTACCTATAAAAAGCATACAATGAAATAAGCAATATCCCTTAATACAAATATTAATTATCCTAATAAATAAATTAACCAACTTCCTGCTGCCTTCTCTAGACAAACGTCCAGTATCCAAGAGAAGCATTAAATTTAAAAACTGCACAGAATTATCGCCTTCATTTTTCCGGGCGGCAATAGTACTGATATCAGTAACAATGGCTGCGTGCCATTGCTGCTCATATAATGAGAGAAAATCATCAATTTGATACTATTTCATTAAAAGAAAAAAAAAACTCATTCGAATTTTCAAAAATCGATGTGCACTGGCTCTTGTCTAGATGCATCCTGTGTACCAAATTTCATAGGCCTGGGTCTATTAGCTTACGCGCAGTACGAACGAAAGACACCTACACACACAGAAAGACTCGTCCTTTTAAATATAGATATATAAATTAATTAAACAATTTATCTTTGCAAAAAGAAACAATCTTTCAATTTCTTAAACTGTTCAATAGAGTGAAATCTTGCTTTGCTATAGCCCATTATGTCTTAAAATGACGCGATTTCGTCAGAAAACATAAAATTAAAAAAAAAAAATCTAATTCGAATTTCGAAAAACTCGCTTCGAGGTGCACTGGCTCATGCAAAAAAATCATGCAAAACTTTTCAATATCTTACAAACAGTGAAATAAGCAAAAAATAACATGAAAGAAACTCAAAAAACAAAACTTTTCGCGCAGAATTTTACTCTGCAGAACAACTTTATCAAAAAAGAAATCAACAAAAAATGCATTGTATATGTAAAAAATGACAATGAAATATGCAGTATCCCTTAATACAAATATTACTTATCCTAATAAATAAATTAACCAACTTCCCTTTGCAAAATCTTAAGAACTCAAATGGTATAAACAGATTAAGAACTTAAACAGATTAAAAAATATCATGCAAAACTTTTTTATAATTAAAATTATATATAATTAAAACATAATATTACAATGAAATAAGCAATATCCCTTGATACAAATGTTAATTATCCTAATAAAGTAATTAAACAATTTACCGTTGCAAAAAGAAACAACTTTTTAATTTCTTAAACTTTTCAGTCTCTTAAAAACAGTAACATAAGAAATACGATGAAAAATTGTTGCCAAACCGAAATTTTTAAAAGAATGAAACTATTCAAAATGATGCAATTTCATCAAAAATCTATCAACAACAATAAGAAAGGAAAATTGTTGCCAAAACTACATTTTAAAATATCTGAGATGTGAGAAGTGTATTCGGAAGCTTCATTTAAAAAATTTTTTAAAAATACAAAATATTATTATTTTTCCAAAATTCTTTTTTTAAAAGGAGTCGAAAGGATTAAAGTTCAACGTGTCTAAAAATCAAAGGAAAACAAACAGCACATTTTTTACAATAAGTTTTTTTTAAAAAAATTCCGCTGAAAAGGTGTTAAGCTCACCTTCCTAAATAAATTCGTATTTAATCGATTTATTGAAATACGAAATTTATTTTAAGATCGTAAATTAGCTAAGTGTCTACGCTTCACGACGATGTAAAAATGAAATGTATAGAGTGAAATCTCGCTTTCTTGTAGCCCATTATGTCTCAAAATGACGCGATTTGGTCACAAAACATAAAATAAAAAAAATTTTAATTCGAATTTCGAAAAAATCGCTTCGAGGTGCACTGGCTCTTGTGTAGATACACCTATGTACCAAATTGCGTGGCCCTGGGTCTATTAGCTTACTCGCAACACGAAAGAAAGACACACACAGACTCTTTGTTTTATTATATGTAGAGAAGAGATAACAAGTCGTTCCTTTGGTTCCTCCCCCCCCTCTGTTTTAAGATTTTTTCTCTTTCATTTTTTTCAAGATTTTAATGCTAAACATTTCTACAAGATATTATGACTTAAAAGTTTTTAAACTAAAAATTTTTATCACTGCTACAAATCTCTTTAGCATGCATTTCTTCTTAATCATTTATTATAAACTGATTAACATCTGTGCTCGTTCGCTGTAGCATTCGCAGTATCTCCGATATAGTTTGGAAAACGAACTATTTCTCTACCCCCCGCCGAAGTGAATTTAAATGACTGAAATAATAAATCAAATTACACGAGGCACGAGAACATGCTAATGTCTAAGTAACTGTTTCAAGCGTCTGCATTTAACTTCCACAGCTTTCAGGTTGAGTGGGAATACACTGATTGATAATACCTCGCTATCTAATCAAGGTAGCAAGCAGATGAAAAGATGTTATTACTAGTTTCATTTCATATGCATCATATTTATGTCAGAGACCATTTTAAACGTTTGGAGGGAATGAAAAAGAAATGGAAAAAGAAAAAAAGAAAATTGCAAAAAAAATATCGCATGAAATAAATATATTCAAAGCAATATACAGTTCCGTATAAAATACATTATGAACACGTTACTGGCCAATTATAACATTTATTTCGAAAATGCATTTCGTTCTGAAACGATCTTTCAAAACTCTTCATTTGTTACACTCATTTTTTAAACTAAGGCAACTTTATATTAGCTGTTCTAAATAGACATTTCCACAAAACATATGATTCAGATGAATGTGTAGCGTGACTATGCGTCAGATTTCTGTAAAAAATCCTTCACGAAGGCATCCCTCTCCTTAAGCAGAATTAGCCCACCAGCGGCCGAGCGGTAAAGACACTGAACACTGGTAGTTCGGTCCGAGGTTCGAATCCCGCGAACGGGCTGGCTGCATGGGCGTTTTCGTGGTATTCCCCATGTGTAACGTGTATACGAGCCAGTTTCCCTTAAAAAGTCCTCCACGAAGGCATCCCTTCCTTTAGGCAGATAGCCCTCGTGTGCTTTGCCATAACTGAATAACCTAACATAACCTTAGGCAGAATTCTTCTACCTACCGTTTTAGTGCTATGTTTTGAAAATTTTAAAAATATTTACATAATTGTCTCCTTTCTCTATTGAGCATACGTTTTCCCTCTGAGGACTACTTTAGTAATAAACTGTATTCCATTGATTATTCTTGTATTTATTCAGTGTATTCAATTTGAATTTGCATTTTTGTATTAGCATTTCATCCATTTTAATTTCCCTTGCATTTATTATTTGAAATGGATGTCAAGCAGATTCTTAGATGTGACAGGTGTTCTCACACTTTAAGAAACTTTCAAGACAATAATTTTTAATAAACAACAATAATTTTTTGAACGTAAATAACAGAAGTGACTTCACTTTACTCCTGTTATTTACGTTCCAGATATTGTAGCCTTTATGTATTCGATATCTCGAAATTCCGGTCTTTTGTTTGTCTCCTGCTGCCTCCGCTCTTCGATGTCCCTCTTGACAACTGCGGTCAAGACTCATTCATGGGAGGTTCCTCTGAGGCTTTAAAAGGAGTCGGACACGTCGTTCTCTGCGCAATATTCAAGGCTTTAACATCATCAATTCGATATGAATTTTTTTTATCTAGAATTCATATTTATTGAGAATCCATATTTAGAAGTTTCTTTTGACGTTGTGCACTACCAGCGCAGTGTACCACGAATTTTTAGAACCACGGGTGGGGGGCAAAACTAATCGTAGCTACATAGGAAAATTTAAATTATACGTTTCAAAATTCATTGAAGCTAATAGTGTTAAACCTGCCAGTAGAAAATTTGATGTTGAATCTTCTTTGATTCGATACTGGATAAATCGATATGGAGAAAACAGAAAGCTGCATTGAGGAAGAAAAATTCATAGAGAACAACAGCATTCCGAGAACCAAAAACCAGAAAACTGACGCGATGGATCAACGAAACAATGGAATAGTTGTGTCGCATGAAATGATACAGCGAGGAATGAAACGAAAAAACATGGTATTCCAACCCAACAAGTGAAAGTAAGCAAAGGATGGATCACTCATTTCATGGACAGAAATGCACTTGGTTTACGTAGAAGAAAAATGTTTGCACAACTTTTTTTTATTAAAAAAAAAAAATCTGATTCGGACACCACATGACTTCCTAGTACGGCCTATTAACTGACACGAATTTTTTGCTGCATTTAATTTAAACTTATTTCCTCGAATTACAATAGAGATATATTTCTCATTCAATTCATTCAGTTTTCACTACTCGGCAAGGCAAAAATACATAAAATCTCAAAATATCGTTATTAAATATTGAAAAATATAGAAAAACATTAAACATCAAATACAGTTAAAACAATTAAAAAAACAATTTTTACAATTAAAATTAGAGTTTCTACGCAAAAAACAAACAATTCGGCCAGCAGGCAACAAGGCAGATTTTTCGGTGCACAAAACGTAAAGTTTACTTTTGGTCCCACTCGGCAAAAAAACACTGAAGGTGCAGAAACTGACTTCATTCACTATTCTGCTAAGCTACAAATGTAAACGAATATGGCTGCTATAGTAAACAAAAATTAGGCTTAGCCGCACTTAAATAACTTTTAAATTGTTGATAATTCTACAAGTATTGCGTGCAGATTAATTAAAGGCATAAAAACCTTAACTGAATATAAGAATAGCAAAATTCAATAATTTTTAAAGCAAAAATTGCACAATTTACCAACATATAAGAATTAAAAGAACAGAGCTCATCCAGCCGAGTAATAATTATATATATATATATCCATCCAGCCGAGTAATAATTATATATATATATATATCCATCCAGCCGAGTAATAATTATATATATATATATATATACCCCTTCTATTACACCCATTCTATTACTCGGCTTTTGGTGCGGCCGATTACAACCAAAAAAAGGTAGGTGCACAACTCCATATGACAGCAGCTATATACAAAATTTCAACGTCCTAAGGCTACTTACTCCCTTTTGAGTTATGAGACATACATGCATACGTACGTACGCACAGAGGTCACGAAAAAAAAATCTCTTTTGAATCCACTTTAAATCCCTTTTGCAATCCGTTTTGGAAAGAAAAAAAAGAGTCCATTACTCTGTCCTTACGTACAGATATCAGTCACGCAAATATATCATTAAATTGTATTCGATAGCGGTCAAAATGGATATTTTCGTTGAAATATGATACCCGGAATTTTTCGCGATTACAATACTTCCTTTACTTTGAACAAAAAAGTAAAAAGGAGCTAGAATTTCCCATTTTGTGATCCAGCAAAGAAAAGATTATGATTACATCTTTTACACACAAGTAGCGCAGATATTTTTTAACATGCTTAGTTACACTACAGTTAATCAAAAGAAGGCCTCTTCTGTGTCAGTAAAAACTACAGGGGCCGAAAAGGTGCACTACACAGTAATGTTAATAGTGACTGCTGATGGCAAAAAAATTGCCGCTTTTCGCAATTTTTAAACGAAAGACGATGCTGAAGCAAAAACTTCCTAGTGGTATCACAATTAGGGTACATGAGAGAGGTCCGACTAAAGAAAGAGAGGCTCAAAATTGTATTGAACCGTCAGCCAGCTGCTGCTCTACATAAAAGGCACTATTAGTCTTGGGCACTTTCTGAAGGCATCAAAAGGAAGATAAAAAGAAATAAATGATCAAAACATTCTGTCATTATTCCAAGTTTTGTGGAAAAATTCAGAGACCATCCATTGAATTAATTTGCTCTTGGATTTTAGGTGCATGGGCTTTGAAAGATAATGAAATATAGTGAAGAGCTTTACAAAAAGGGGGACATCTAATGTTCTCGATTATTTTAAGATCATTACACGTGAGAAGACAAGACGGTGACGATAATCTTGACGATACTGACAATTTGTAAGCTGTAGCCGATGACGCAGAGACCAATTGCAGCATTACTGAATGGTTTGAGGCCTAGGGAGTAGCAGTGGACAACAACAAGATCGGCCAAGATTCAAATTATAATGAAGTAGAAATGAAGATATTGTATTAGATATTCTAATGTTAATATTAGTGTGTATTTTTATTGGAATGCAAGTTTCTTTAAAGAAATAACATCATGATAGTTATCAGTAGTTTATCCTTGTCTACTTTTCACTTGCTACGTTCTTACTGTAACCGCCTTCTTAGGTAATTAAATTATTCGCTTAATTTTGCCCCGTTGATTCTTGGACGATAACATAAGTAGAAAAATCTGATGTGTATACCACATGACTTCCTTGTACGGAATATTAAATTATACGCATTTTTTGCTCTATTTCATTCAAACTTATTTCCTCCAATTTCATTAGAGATATATCTTTGATTCAATTAATTTAGTTCTCACTTCGCGGCAAGGGAAAAATACACAAAACTCAAAATATCTTTATTAAAAATTGAAAAATATTGAAAAATATAAAACACCAAATACAGTTAAAACAATTTTTACAATTACAATTAGAGTTTGTGCGCAAAACCAATCAATTCGGTCAGCGGGCAAGAAGACAGATTTTTCGGTGCACAAAACTAAAAGTTTACTTTTGGTCCCATTCGGCAAAAAGACACTGAAGGTTCGAAAACTAACTTAATTCATTATTCTGCTATGTTTCAAATGTAAACAAATATGACTGCTGTGGTAAAAAAATAGGCTTAGCCGCAGTTAAACAACTTGTAAATTGTTGATAATTCTACAACTATTGCATGCAGATTAAGTCAAGGCACAAAAATCTTAATCGGAAGATAAGAATAACTTAATTCAATAATTTTTAAAGCAAAAAATGCACAATTTACCAATAAATAATAAAAAAAACTATGTATATATTCATATACGTTTTGGTGCGGATGATTGCAACCAAAAAAGGAGACGCAGAACTACAAGTTACAGCAGTCCTATACGCAAAATTTCAACGTTCTGAGGCTACTCATTTTTTAATTATGCGAGATACATACATACGTACGTACGCACAGACTCCACGAAAAAAATTTCTTCCGAGTCCATTTTAAATCAGTTTTAAAATTCATTTGGGAAAAAAAAAGAGTCCTTTATTCTGTCCTTACGTACAGATGTCAAGCAAAAACATTGTTGAATTGCTTTCCATAGCGGTCAAAACGGATATTTTCGTTGAAGTACATACCCAAAAATTTTCGCGATTACTATACTTCCTCTACAAATAAGTAAAAAGGGGAGAATATATACGGTATATATTTTTAATTTCGAAAATAATGCTAAAAATTTCAAGTATCGAAACTGAATAAATAAACTGAAACTGTAAATATAATTTTCTAGGAACTATTCCTTTATTAGGTATTCTTTTTTAACCAAATACTTTCCCAAAATTAAATACTGGATTTAAAAATTGATAGCTTATATTTAGAACGATAAAAATCATTTCATAAAAGTCTTTGGGCATTAGTCAGATTACAAAACCATTGACACAAGCAACATCACGAACTTCGTCTCCTTGAAAGGTTTTCAGAATTTGTTATTCCACTTCCTGTTCTTCTTGTCCTTTTTCTCTTTTTTTCCTTCTCTCTCTCTCTCCCCCTTCCCGCCAAGGAAGTGAAAACTATTAGAAATTCGCATATTTTAAATTTGCAAGTTAAGAAAGATAAAAAGTATCAGAAAAACTTTGAAACGTTAATTTAACATATTTAACAGTTTTCGATATAGTAATATGTTATTTAAAGCATCATAGAATTCAAAAGGACAGAATTTTAAATAGACTATCAAAATTGTCCAGCGAACATAACGCAAAAGTTCCCAAAATATAAAAATAATCAAAGACTGATTCCCCAGAAACTTTCAGATAAACATTATTTACCAATCATATTTAATACAGATATTCTAGTCCTTTCTGCTGGTTATTATGAGGCAGGAGGAAAGGAAACAATTCTACACGTAGAAGACGAAAAACTTCTGCTTTTACGTTTTACATAAAAATGTATGCATCAATAAGATCATATTTGCTGACGGAAACTAGTAAATGTCTTTAATTAGGATTTTATAGTATGGCAGAGGACCCCCAAAAAGGATTTCAAAACAAAACAGTACTCTACTCTAATAGTAAAAATATAGTACAGAAGGAATTATTATATGGAGATATATGTCGTACACTGAAGTCATAATCTTAAGTTTATTATAGTGGTGTAATAAATCAGCATAAACATACTGATGTTTTGAAATAAGTTGGAGATCATCAGCTTTGAAACCTAAATGAAAACCTTATGAAATAATTCTAAATTCTAACCAAGAAAATCATTCTACTTAATTGGGTTATGAATGTGTGACTTTGGTTGCTGTTTAATTGTCTTCAGATTATTGAATTAAATTCTGAATATCAGATTTGAATCCTAACGAACATATCTGGCAGGAAATGAAATATAAAACTCGTAAGCAAAATACTTCTTTAAAAGAACAGCTGATATTAGTAATACAAGATAAGCATAATAAAATGGGCATAACCACAAACTTTGCTGAATCCATGCCAAAAAATGATTTAATCATATTCTGTAAATTAGCTGAGATTTAACAAAAATATTATACAAATTTTAAATTATTCTTACTTGGTGAAACTAAAGCTTCCGATTACTTTTGTAAATATTATTGTTTACTCTCACATGTACTAGATTATTAATAATAATGTTACATTCATCTTTATGAAATATAGTGTTGCGTTCAACGGGTTCGTAGATTTGGAGTAATTGACGATAACACTTGATGAAGAATGAAAATACAATTTAGTCGCCAGTATTACACAGGAGAGCTCCAAAGATACGTTTATAGTCGTCGAAAACTACGATAAACACGCTGAAATAATTAGTAACACAGCCTTCAGGCTACAACGGTGTGGACAAATTCATAGCAAAACACTAAAGTACAATTCCCGAATCGGTACGATCGTTCTCAAGCTAATCTCTGAACTCAAAACACTATTACTGAACTCAACATACTCAAGGTACTTTTTACTCAGCGCAAGTATATATACATATAGCTTTTGGCTTGCCTTCGAGAACATTCTCGGGAAAAACAGTAAGAATTCGTTCTAGAATGTTCTCGCTCGTCTAGGCATATCGCTAATTTTTTTCGCCAAATGGGTGATTTCGCGCCAAAATGTGGCAACCCTAACCCCGCTTTGCGGTGAAGATATCTTACCGCAGCTGGAAATATTTATAAAATTAAATATTACGTGCAAAAACATCCAATTGCAATCACTGAATTATTTTTATGTAAAGCTATAGTATCCAGTTACTTCGTAACATAAATACATTGCATTTTCTATCACGGAACCCGACATTTCAATAATAATAATAAAAATTGCGTAGAAAATTGCATTGTTCCAATCAATCTAGAATGTAGATAAGATATACGCATATGGGTTGGATCGGAATCTGTTCCCTGTTTTATATTTTCTAACCAGTTTTCTAATTAGAATTTTATTTTTAATTGCTGATGTAGGAATTTCCAGCAGAAGTGGATAATAGTACTGCATTTTTAAAATGTTCTAATATTTATCTGGAAAAAAAAAAAAAAAGGCTTGTTATAAACACGGATAATAACAAAAAAAAATTATGTGCAGACATAATTCGTAACTGTAATAAAAATTCGCTCTCCCAGTGCCATCAATTAAGAGTTTAGAATACTCCTAAAAAATAAATCGAATGCAATTAATTTTTATTTTACACAGTTTAGTATTGCTTCACGTGATGTTGAGAAAAAGGTTGCCAAAATGTTTTCAGTTAAAAAAAAAAAAAAAAGTCACTAAACGATCTCTCAAAATTTATTATAATTACATACTGAATAAAATCTTTTTTTTATCAATAAATTTAATATAGGTATGCTTATTACAGTAAAAAATGAATTTTATAGTCCATGAAAGAGAATTTAGTAGTTATGAACTTATATACCGTAAATAGACTATTAAAATAATTTTTAATGGTTACGAAAGTTTTGCAAACATATTTAAAGCACTTTTTTTTTTTGCCTTAATCCCCGAAACTAATGGCTTAATACAGATTAGATCCTTAGCAAGGTAAAATTTTTCTTTGCAATTTGCAACACAAACTACTGAAGACTCAAGAATCAGAAAATAAAACCATGCAATATACAAACTGCAAATTATAATGAAAAGGTTTTGGAAGTCATGTTTAACTAAATATAATGACGGCCCATTATGTAAATGAGACAAACATCAATTAGCAGAAAATCATGCATCAAGATTAGTGGCATCATTACTTTTCTCCTATGTCCTGTCTAGATCGCTAGATATCACAGGTGCATTTTTTAACACTGTACGTTGCCTTAAGCGGTTAAAGTGAAAGGTGAATAATCTGATATACGTGTTCGAAATAAGAGTAACACTTCCAGTAAATTTAATTTAATACATATAAGAGTATTGAATTCATATACGTAGGTTACTTTAATACATACGCATTCTATTCTCGAATTAGCTATTGCAGTCATTTTTAAACTAATAAGAAAAGCTTTATAATACACCTTTAAACTAAGAAATGAATGGATATAGATTTAGGATGTAAAACTCTTCTCTAATAATATTTTCCGATGTACTACAGTTTCGGATATTACCTAACACGTATAACAGCAAAAGAATGATTCGCCAAGTATCTTAATTCTACAATTAGGTAATTTAAACTTCTATCTGAACTAATTTAATAGAAGCATAAGTCCAATAATCTGGCACTCTTTTCGGCAGTATTTCGACTGCAAGATGTAGCTATTAACACTGATCTAACTCGGAGATATAGTTTTCACCCATCCGCCGAGGTTCTACTTTTTCAAATTACTAGAAGGTACATGAGGGTCAGTTGTACATGAGGGTCAGTTGTACATGAGGTACAGTTGCACATGAAATCAATTACATATATTCAATTACAATTCCTATTACGGTGATACAGAGCCCGGAACAAAATATCGGCAAATTTAGCGACTTCTGACAAATTTTCGCGAGATTTTGCGAAAAAAAATTAGTCGCCTAAATCGTTCCTAGCTTGGCGATATATCGCCAAATTAGCGAGATAGCCATTTACTCAATGTTAAGTACACTTATCCCTGTATTCTTATCTTTCCGACAAAGCATCGTCTCTACATTTTTATGTTACATTACATAGAAAAGTACAATTTCACACATAATTTCACCAAAATTATCTGTCTATGTAACAAAATTCGTAACAATATTGTTCATTGACTAGAAAACGCCGAGAATAAAAGTGTTATATGTTAAATAAGAAACATCTCACATACTAGGAAAGTTTTTTTTTTAGTCCAAAGGAGCTTTGTTCCTGAAGGACCATTGTTTTCGTTTCGGCATTTTGCGTCGGAAACATTAAATGTCGGTTCACTTTTCAAACTGTTACCACCAAATATTGCAGCCCTGTATTATATTTAAAGAAAGTAAATAATGGAGAATCTGCATGAATGTATTTACGTTTTACGTTATGTTAAAAAACAAGGATACCTAGAGCCCTCAAATTTTGAATAACGTACGTTTCCACCCGAATATGGGATCTGGAAGCCCAAATTTGGAATATGGAATTTGTTTTATAATCTATTTCATATTTTGTAAAACTTTAACGAATTTCTGATGAACAAGCTCAAACGATTTAAAAGCGAGCAACAGCAACACTCCACGGGAGGGGGGGGGGAACCTTTTTATCTAAAGCGCGCGGAACTGTGTATCGGAAATTCTAAAGATATACTCATCTTAAAATTATTTTGCGATATTGCTGTTGAACTGAATTTTATGGTTTAATTGCGAAGAACATGATATTTAATACATAAAGGTAACACAGAAAACGTTAAAAAACGTCCCTTTGGACTAATTTAAAATCTGAAACCTTTCAGATTTTTTTTCTTTTTTATTATTATTTGCCACTTGAATTTTATTTGATTTTATTTCCTCGCCACTTGCGCAAATTTATGAGATAAGAAATTTTAAAAATAATGATTTAAAGTAAAAATCGATTAAATATAATTAAACTGTGAAAGTTTATTTACTAATAAATTTTTCTCATTAAATATATTTTTCGGATTACCATAGTAACAATTATATTTCATTTAGTTCGATTCATTCTTCAATAATATTCAACAACGGGAAATCATTTCGCGGCGATATATAAGGGATTCGCTTAAGGAAGGAGATTATTCAAAAAATGATTCGGAAGTATATACCACTGTAGTGGGGGAAACGCAATTCTCTGTGTTAAGAATGCAGAAAAGAAAACACAGTGAAAGACAGAGTGATGTGAATAATATGTTAAGCAACAAATCGTTACAGTTGCGATATTCAAAGGTCGCAGTGAATACTCGAAGTTACAGCCGCTAACTACGATAGTGATTCTGGCGCAGCGTAAAATCACGGACTTTTTAGAATACACCGGGAGTAGCACAGAAGATCGTGCTAGCTATGCTAATGAGCGCATAGATCCTTCTCACTGGCCACGGGTATTTCGAACGTCAGGATTGTCAGGTAACCCCAGAGAAAGAAACCTAAGTCAAAGAAAGTCTATGTACATACATAATCTTTGCCTAAGTAGGGGAGGCCAATGAATAGGACGATTATGACAATCCACTTTTGGTAAATGATGCCGAACGGAGAGAATAAATGGGCTGAGATGCCATCATGCTAGAATACATATCCTTGCACCTCGCCTGATAAATGCTTTGCTCATCTAACAATCTGGGCAAGACTTCCTACAAAAAAATCTTATATGACCATCTGTCCAGAAAAGCAGGCATGAGATGACTATCAGTTAACCGCGAACTATACCTGACTAAAAAATTGACGGAAAACCTGTCATGCTCCAGAAGTCTCCAGAGGTTGACCACTTACCCACATATGTGTGTTAAGTGCGTTGTAGCAACCTCCTCTGCTAAAGTACGCCTCGTCGATAGCAGCCAGAAAATAGAGTTTAAACACGCGCTACTGCTTTTACCATTCAGTAAATGCAACTCACGATGCGTGAT
>KK117865.1:287359-338335 GCA_000611955.2 Stegodyphus mimosarum | reverse complement strand
TGCTATGCGCGCTGCTCATGGTATGGATACAAGTGATTCGAGTGCAGGGTTCTGCAGCCGGCGGTTTGGAAAACAGCGACGTTTACAGCGATCTCTCATCACCTGACATGTTGATTCCTTTCTGCATAATTGAGCACCATCTCTCTATGTCAAGTGTCCGTGTCGTTCATTCTCCATTCCTTTGACTTTTTCTGAAAGATTCTGTATTCCATAATTTTTAACACATATGTCTGGTGATTCAGAATCCGCTTATTCGAGTACCGTTCACTGTATAAGCGCAAAACGACTCGTTCATTAGAACTGGGTGCTCCGTGCACTAGACGCATACGCATAGACACAAAAATCTATATATACCTAATTAAAAATAAAGGTTTACCAAACACTATTTGAGTTAAAACTGTTAAATTATTTTAACTCATGGAAAAAATATTTTCCCCAAAATAGCAGCTTAAATATAAATACGAAAGTTACATGCAGATTCGTTGAACCCAGCATCTTACAAAAATCAGTATACAGTCGATTGGCTCTTAACCAAATTTTCTTGTACAGCTGTTTTGTTCTTTTCTGGATTTTAAGAACATATGAACCACGCGTGAAATTCCGAATTTGATTGTATTTTTTAAAAGTGATCGTATTTTTAAAAATGAATCCAAGGAAATAAATTTCTTTAGATGTGAGAAATCTGATTGTAAAATTAAGGCATGAAAAGAAATCTCACAATGAAAAATAGCAAAAATTATGGGGAAAAGTCGTGCAACTGTACAGACTATAATTAAAATTTGCAAATCAGGGGCAAATATGCTCAACAAGTCTCGAAGTGGTCTTCCAAGGTAAGTTAGTCATCATGATGCAAGAACTCTAGTAAAAAATTTTAAATGATCCAAAAATAAGTGCTCCAGAATTAACTGAGCATCTTGCAATGGTAACTGGAAAAGAAAACTGCGCACAGAATTCTTCGATCAGCGGGATTTATAATGGCAGAGCTTCAAGAAGAAAACCTCTGAACTTACTTTAAATCGACAAAAACGGCTGAATTTTGCAAATAAATAGCTAAGCCGTTTATTTTTGGAAAACAGCGATATTTACTGATGAAAGTAAGTTGAAAGTTTTTAGAAACGAGGGTCGCGAAAAGATTTGGTGACGGAAAATGAAAAAATGAAACGGGAAAATTTGATGTCAACCATTAACCGTAGTGGAGGGAAAGCAATGGTGCAGCGGCTGTAAAACGTAAATTTGTTTTCCTATATTGCACTATGGATCGATTCGTGTATCCGAAACTATTGCAAAGCAATCTACAATCATCTGTTAAAACCTGGAACTAGGAAGCAGCTGGTTCTTTCAACAAGACAATGACCCAAATCATGCTGCTAAAATTATCAGGGAATGGGTAATGTATAAAGTACTTAGTAAACTGCATTCACTATTCCAATCGCCAGATTTAAACCCTACAGAACATATATGAGATAAACCTAATCGATGAATCCGCCAGTATACTATTATAGGTAAAGAAACTGTAAAGGCAGCAACTGAAGCAGCATGGTCTGAAATTACACCAGATAGGGCAACAAACCTGGTTCTGTCGATGCCATACAAATTAAAAGCAGTGATGGAAGCAAAAGGTGGGCCCACAAGGTATTAACTTTAATTTTTGATTCATTTGACCACAGTAAATGAAGTACTTCTCTCACTTCATTTAGATTTTTGTGACAGGCAAAGTATCGACTTTGGTCATATTTTGTTGAAACTCAACAAATTACGGTTTATTTTCTTGATTAGACATAAATTTTTGTTTCTGAAGTTTATTACGATGCATTTATTTAATTTTTAAAGTATCAGTAGAAAATGAAAAATAAAGGTGTTTTGATGACTGTATGTCTATTATGCCTGTATGTATCTGATAACTCGAAATTACTGAAACCTCCAGTCATATTTCCTCTGTGGTTGGATATCAAATGCCGAATTTCGCACGCAGAGGTTTTATCTATTCCACAACAACGCCGCCTGGTGTGCTACAAGTGTATTTCTAATTCCTACATTGCTATATATTTCTGAACCGTCTTTGAGTAACCTAGTCCTCCTTGAAGTTAGTACATGCTTAAGCGAATCACCCTGCATAATTTTAGTCCGAAAATCTGACATATTTGATAATATGACATCGTTCAAATTCCAAACGTGGTGGATTATCGGACTTTTGCTGCATTTGAGCCTTAAAAAACTTCTGAGATAATTTTAAACTATCCACAATCAAAAATTAATTATAATAAAAAAGGGCGACAAGCAAACAAACATGAGAATATGAAAAATATATCACGGGAAGCGTAGTTGAAAATTTTGGAATTACCGTTGGAAATTATTTCAATATGTGTCACATGGATATTAAGTAAATAAATATATGCATAAAATCAGAATGATCATATTTGTATACACATTCAGCATATTCATCGCATGCATTGTTTTGTATTTTGTTACGTTAATTTGTTGAAGGAATTGCATAAAAATAATTTTCTCAGTTGATTTTCAAATGCACAATGTAGATAATTTTTGTAATAAGTTGACAGTGATGGAATTCAAGGAAAAAGATAAAACTTGGTTGTGCAGCCCGAAGCGTTGCTGAAGAATCTTGTCCAAGCTGCAGACATCCTATCAGAGGTTGCTATATAATCAAGGTGGTTAGGTTAGATTATTTGAATATGGAAAATCCTACAAGGGCTGTTTGCCTCAGGGAATGGATGCTTTCGTAGAGACTTTCTAAGGCAAACACGTTCAATCGTATTCACGTTACATATGGGGGAAACCAATCATACAGCCATTCGGCGTCATCAAGAAACTGAACAACGTGATAATAGGTATACAAAGAACTCCTTCTTCTAGACATACAATAGTACACTACGACAGATTTGTTCTTTATTATGGCTAGTGATGATAGCTGTACTGTCTTGAGGACTGCACATCTCGTTACGTACAATGGTGCAGTCCTTAAGGATGGGACGGTGCTGTAAAAATTTGATAGTATTTTGGATACTGTGTATTGTTTTATTTGCATATTTGTTTGTTTATTGACTTTTATGTATTAATTTTAGCGTATACTTTTGTTTAATGGAATTTGTGTCCATGTACTATTTATGTAAGAGTTTATTTCCCGCATGTAATGACTCTGAATCGACTAACGCTTAAATAATGCAAATAACTCTATTGGACGAAGAGATGTAACTCTCCTGATGGACCATAGCAACATCTAGCGACTTCCTGGAAGTCTTCGGAAACGTGCTTTCGAAGTCTTAGGAGCCATTTTTCTTCAAGCTTGAAGGCCGAGCAATCCTATATAAATAGCTTTTTCTGGGCTATGGGATCCGGACTAAAAACTAAGGATTTTGCCTTCCGAAGCACCACGCCTACTAAAATCTGCTGCATAGTACCTCCCTAAATTCTAAAAACTGTGCCACCCTTAAATTCTGTTGCCCTATTTGTTCTAAATTCTAAAAATTTTACCATGTCTATATTTTGTAGTTCGGTGCTTCTCTTAATTTTAAAAACTGCGCCGCCCGGTGCGGCTTCGGCCCTACGTGAAACTCAAACACAGACGTCAATGTATTATTGATTAACAAAGTGAGATATTTTATAAATATTTGATTGATTCAGACTTGATTCTCGATTTCTGGCTAATTTGGCTTTTACTCACAAAGGTAAGGAATCCAATCGCACGTTTTAATATTTTTCTCTCATTTCTGGATAATTTTCATTTGCAGTCCATTTATAGGAAAAAGCATTTCAAATAATCCGCAGTAAAAATTACACGTACATGCAAACCTATGCTCCGAAAATACCGTCGCAGTCAACTACTAATTTTTATTCCAATGAAAAAAAATATTATTTCAATAGTTATTTGAAATGGTGTTTCAGAATTTTCGGAAGCAATAATTTTTAAGGATGTTTGATACTGCAAAAGCAACGTAAAAAGAGCCACTTCTGATACATGCTCTCTAATCCACTTACTGGAATCACTTTCAACGTTATAGTATTTCACTCTGCTTGCTGTAGGTGCAAGAGCTCTGAAAGAGACTTTAAATGCATAAATGAAATAAATTCAGTCTTTAAACAAATTCATGTCAGATAACCAAAGTGGTTTCGTCTAACAGGAAAAAAACAAAATAAATATTCTCAAACATGCAAAAGGAATGGGCATTATAACTTGGAAGACATCCAAACACTATACATTATGGGAGAAGAGAATGGTCATGCCATTTGTTAAATAAAATATGATAAAGAAACCTGGACAAGTGCCATTTTATAAGGAATCACGACTTCTTACTTAATGCTTACAGAAACAATCCAGCTTGCCTTGCATTGAAGATTGATAAAAGTTTAGTATAATCACATCATTAAAAACATAAAAAATGCAGCATCCGATGCCCTTCCCTAAAAAAGCAGTGTTATAATATAAAAGATCAGTTTAAGAGGAGTAGAGGGAATATGGCTTCACATATACTATGTAATATACCTGTAATCTTTCTGAAATTCCAAACAGAGTATTGCGTCATTTTAGTGATAACATTCGATGGTTATTGAGAAAATTTCATCCGAAAAAAGCATATAAATTTAAGAATGTGCGTAATCGATCAAAAAAAAGGGGGAAATAAAACATTCGGAAGTCGTTCTATAACATTTGAAATTTTGCGTTGGTTCACTCTAAATGTCGGTTCACTTTTCAAATTGTTGCCACCAAATATTAGAGCCCTACACTATATTTAAAGAAATTAAATAATGAAGAATCTGCATAAATGTATGTATGTTTCTCGCACTGTGATAAAACAAGGGTATCTACAGTCTTCAAATTTTGAATAACGTACGTTTCCACCAGAATATGGACATCCGGAAGCCCGAATTTGGAATATGTTTTATTATCTATTTCAGATTTTGTAAAACTTTAACGAATGTTTGATTAACAGACTCAACGATTTCAAAACGTGCAATGGCAACACTGTACGGGGGGGGGAATTTTTTTTTATCTCCAGCGCGCGAGATTGTGTAGCGGAAAATCTAAAGATGTGTAGTTCATTTTAAAATTATTTTGCGATATTGCTGTTGAATTGAATTTTATGGTTTAAATGAGAAGAACACGATATTTAATAAATAAAGGTAACTCACAACGCGTTAAAAAAACGACCCTTTGGCTGTAATGCTTTTAGTTTTTTTTTATCTTTTTTATTTAGTTATTTATCTTTTTTCTTTAGTTATTTATTTTATTTTATTACATAACATTATAACCTACGCTATAATACCTGTGTTTGATAATTCCATATATTGTTTCTGTTTAGAATGATGCAGTATTTTCCAATGAAGCGTAGAATAGCCAGTTGCTCGTCATTTTAAAACTCGTATAGAATAATGCTCTTTTTGAAAGAATAGCTCGCACTTTATTCGAAGTGTCTGGAAGATTTCCGCTTTCCTTACATCTGTTCTCAATTGTACGTGTGTCTTGACATTTTACATGAGGTTTGCCGCTTTGCAAAACCTGCTCCTTTGATCTTGAGAAATATTATAGCCTTCATTTTCCGACTAATCTTTTTCACGGTTTTCCCCATCATTATATTGTTAAAAATGAACATTAACTAGCCACTACAAAGGATCAAATTACACCATTCTTTCAAGAGTAAGTACGTGAAAAATGTTCGCACATTAACCCTTCGCAAACAACACTAATACTGTAATCGTAAACCATTACATATCGTAAATTGCCATAACGAACATTAAAGAAACCTACCATTTACGATTGGCATTTCTTTTTTGTTTTTCCCGAAACTAACGTTCATATAACTTAAATACTGTTTTTCAAATACATACATATTTTTGCTTCTATCACTTTTTTTTTGGTTACCTTTTCACAACAAAAGTTGAAAACATGATCGCAATATTTAATATTTCAAAATCATTTACCAAAACATTGTACGTAAAATTATATAAGTAATATGACATATTAAATGAAGCAATGATAGAAAGTTAAGATTCACTTCTAAAAAGTAAACTGATATAAAAAGACGCTAATATTTCTCATTTAAAGTAAGTTTTTATTTCCTTCTACGAAGCAAAGGAAGTATTGTAATAGCGAAACATTTCCAGTATAATATTTCAACGAAAATATCCATCTTGACCCCTATCGAATGCAATTTACGATGTTTTTGAATAACATCTGTACGTAAAGACAGAATAAAAGACTCTTTTTCTCAAAATGGATTTAAAATGGATTCGGAAGAGATTTTTTCGTGACGTCTGTACATATGTATGTATGCACGTATACATACATCTCGTATAACTCAAAAACGAGTAGTTTTAGAACGTTGAAATTTTGTATATGGGACTGCTATAATATGTAGTTGTGCATCTCCATTTTTCGTCGTAATTGGGGGCACCAAAATTGGTTCGGTAAACTCATTTTTTTCATTCTTATATGTTGGTAAATTGTGCAGTTTCTGCTTTAAAAATGATTGATTTATGTTCTTCTTATGTTCCGGTTAAGATTTTTATGCCTTTAGTTAATATGCATGCAATAGTTGTACAATTATCAATAATTTAAAAGTTGTTTAAGTGCAGCTAAGCCTAATGGAACACCATATTTGTTTACATTTGAAACTTACCAGAATAGTGAAGTAAGTCAGTTTCTGCACCTTCAGTGTCTTTTTGGAGAGTGGGATCAAAAGTAAACTTTTAACTCTTGTGCACTAAAAAACTTCTTGCAGTTCTTGCCCGCTGTCCGAATTCCTTGTTTTTGCGTAGAAACTCTTAATTCTTTTAAAATTCTTTTAACTGTATTTGATGTTTTATGTTTTTCCATATTTTTCAATTTTTAATGGAGATATTTTGAGTTTTTATGTATTTTTTTTTATCTTGCCGCGATCTGGGAACTGAATTAATTGAATGAGAAAACATATTTCCAATTAAATTCAAGGAAATACATATATCATACTGATATATTCTTCTCCTTAAAATATCTTTTCAAAAAACATTTCCGTTTTTTATACGAGCGACTATTTAAAAAAAACATACTTACATAACTTGACTTCAAATTTTAAAATTAAGAATCAAAACAAAACATACTAACGTATTATCACTTACCACTGTGTTTCCAGATCTCCCATTTATTTATCTTTCTATAGAATAACATACCGGTTTCATGTATATATAAAGCAATAAAGCTCCATTCATATGCAACTCAATTATTCTCCATTGTAAAGCATCTTCCAAAAGTACAAGATTGTCTAAAATATGAAGCTGTCTTTGCCGTGACACAAATTTTATTACATTTAATTTTTAGCCCAAATAGGCGTTAGCCCAGAAGGGCTATTAGTTTTGAAACGGCATTTTGTGTCGAATCACTATAAACGGCTGTATCACTCTTCAAATTTCAAAAAAAATTTTTTTAATATATACTATCATCTGTACCTAAAGTAAAAATCCAGTAGTGACAATAAAATTTCGAAATTAAGTATAGAAGTAACTTCTATTAATTTTTTTTTCAGGCTGTAATATACTTTTTTTAAAGTCTGTTATTTTCGATTTACATTATTTTACATTAATAGAGAAAGAAAGAGAGGAAAAAAAGAAATATGTAAGCTAATAAAATTTGATTTTATTCAAAAAGAAAGAGGTTTAAAGTTTTTTTTAACTGGCAGGAGTACATTTTTTTTTTTTTTTTTAACCGAAAGGGAGTTAGCTCAGAAGGGCTAACTAACCAGAAGGTCTAATTTCGTTTTGGCATTTTGCGTTGATTTACTATAAACGTCTAATCACTTTTCAGATTGTTGCCACCAAATATTATCGCCCTGTATTATATTTAAATAAATTAAATTATGAAGAACCTGCATGAATGTATTTACGTTTCTTGCAATGTTAAAAAACAACGATACCTAGAGCCAAATTTTGAATAAAGTAGTCCTCCACCCGAATATGAGCACCTGGGAGCCCACCTGGAAGCCTTGAATTTCGAATTTGTTTTATTATCTATTTTACATTTTCTTTTTAAAACTTTTAACAAATTTTTGATTAAAAAAACTTAACGACTTCAAAGCGAGCAACGGCAACTAACAAATTTTTGATTAAAAAACTTAACGACTTCAACGCACTTCGCGGAATAAAATATTTTTATCTTCAGAACGCGAGGCTATCTATTGAAAACTGAAAGCTTTCAAGTTCTTTTATTTCTTTATTTATTTCTGTCTGAAAAAAATAATTTAAAAAAAATTAAACAACATCTGAAAGGTTTCAGATTTTAAATTACGTCTAAAGAGACTTTTTTTTAACATTTTGTTGTTACCTTTATTTATTAAATATCATGTTCTTCGCAATTAAACCATAAAATTGAGTTCAAGAGCAATGTCACAAAATAATTTTAAATTGAACATATCTTTAGAATTTCCGATACACAGTCTCACACGCTGGAGATAAAAATTTTTTTTTTTTTTTTTGGTACAACGTTGCCATAGCTCGCTTTGAAATCCTTAACTTTGTTAATCAAAAATTCGTTAAAGTTTTAGAAAATAAGAAATCGATAATAAAACAAATTTAAAACTTCAAATTTGGGTTTCCCCATGCCCATATTTGCAGTAGGATTACGTCATTCAAAATTGGATGGCTCTTGATACGGTTGTTTTATCACAATGCGAAAAAAATGCATACATTTGTGCAGATTCTTCATTATTTAATTTCTTCAAATATAATACAGGGCGAGATAATATTTGATGGCAACAGTTTCAAAAGTGAAACGGACTTTCAGAGTGATTCAACGCAAAATCGCAAAACGAAAACAATAATCCTTCAGGGACAATAATCCTTCCCTTTGGACTAAAAATATTTTCCTCAAGTACTTAGTAACTGAAATAAATGAGTTATCGTGTAAAATCTAAAAAATAAATATATGAAATAACTTGTTTAAAAAATCTCTCAGTAGGGAGCATTAAAGGCAAATTGATTAAAATAATGGGATAATTTGCCGTTCAAAGATTACGTTTCAAGGAAAAATTTAATCTTCTTACAAGATTTTATGAAATCTACCAAGACTTCAAGAACATTATAAGTAGAATTATAAGAAATGTAAGAATATTATAAATAGAACTTAGATACGATTTCCATTTGCAAAATTCTACAAATAACTTTGAGTATTTGGAAATCTAAAGCTTTCCAAAAAAAAAAAAAAAAAAAATAAGATAACGACCTTGTGGAATCATTTACAAGAATTTACACATCCTAATATTTTATGATAACTTCCGAATTCCGGAATTCTTCACAAACAGTATGAATCACGATATGATTCAGCGGAGCAAAGACAAATTCTACAAGCACTTTCACGATTATTAAAAAGGTCTTCCTTTTAGATTATTTAGATTATTACAATTAGAATGCCATTAAAAGTTTACGAGTATGCACTTCGGCAAAATTCTTTCATTAAATTGTTAAAAAAATTAGCACCGAAATCGAAATGCAGTGAGAACTGATTTATATCTTGAGCCTGCACTTTTGTTTTCAGATTTAGTTGTTACCGCAGGATCCTGTAAATTTCGATAGTAAAACTCTTTAGTACCAATGAAAATTTGTATTCTTTAGAGATAAATAAAATTTTTAAGACACAAAGTAGAGTTGTTATGAATTTTAATTTGCGCGACTGATTCAAAGCATTCAAGACCACACAGACACTAACTACTAAACGGAAAAAGACACTTAATATTGAAAATTTATTCCAGCGGCGACTATGTAGTTTACTTTTAACTGTCAATATTTCAATATTTTATTTAATTTATGAAATCAAAATTCAGGTATCAGAACTGACATTTGATCAGTCCTTTTATGTAGCTTTTAACGAATATACTTAAAGAAAACAGGTCTTGTCATGAATATGTGCTACTGGAAGCATGGAATACCATTTCAGATAATTATGCTTTTTTTTTTTTTAAACCGAATGGCGGGCACTTGCCTTTTTTCAGCATTGGCCACTCCTGGGGCCAGAAGTAGGGACCATTTTATTGTGGAGGCACTTAATATACGGCCACCGTTACATCCTATAAGAGGACAGACAATTAACTAACCTAAATGCTTTCTCCAGGATTCGAACTCGGGCCCTTCGGTATCACATTCGGCTCCCCTAACCACTATCCTGTCTGGGCGGCATAATCAGTATATTCTTGCATAAAGAATTTTCAAGTAACTTCAGAATTTATTTAAAAACAAGTACCAAAATTTTCTATTTAATTCAACTGATATTAAATCGATTCAAATCGCATTGATATTAAATGGATTCAAATTGTAAAAATTAAGCTATTGCCATTTGGAGAAACATTTTCATTATTCAAAGCACTGAAATTTTATCGGGAGCTCAAAAATCGTCTTTGATTTCCGGCCAAATATACTTAAAAATTGAAATTCTATAATCTTTTATTAACACTGATAGCAAAGATGAAATGGTAATGTGAACATGTTACACGCAAAATAGTTTTCTAGCGTAAATTAAATGTAACTTAAGCATGATTTATTTGCTGCAACTTGCAGCTTAGAACTTAAGAAATATTTTAATAGCGCATATAATTATATTACGAAATATATATTTAAGAAGATAACCAAAATCTAAGAATAACTTCAAATATTTTTTGACTCTGTAATTAATACACAAATATCATTTCAAAATCATAAATTACTTTGCAAAATCCGAAGACTCTTCGAAATAACTGTTGAGAAAACACGTATCTGGAGTCATTCACAGCAACAATTTTTTTTTTTTTTCAGAACGAAAAATGTCTACACAGAAAGCAAAACATTTTAACTTCCACAAACAAACATAAACATAGCGCTTTGCTCTTATTTCTGATAAAAAGCACCCGGGGGAATGGTTATTAGGCGAAGGTTTTATACTCTACAATTTTAAACAACACCAACACGAAACAACATTTGAACTCCTTTCGAAGGCTATTTTTAACTACTCACTTCGACCTACAATCTAACTCGCAGCCCACACGTTACCGTGAAAATCATCTTCATCAAATGTACGTATATACCCGGATTTATTATTCTACTGCCAAATAGAAACTTTACAGATTTTAATGAGAAATTCTAATTTACTCTATAACGGTTAAGAATTATATAATATAATGAAATTATTTATTCGAAGCAGTAGTATTATCTTTTTTGGCAAATTACCTCGAACAGTTGAAATATTCATCCACAGATTAGCTTAACTGCTAATAGGTAAATTACATATTTATACGAAATTTTAAATTCATTCGAACATAAATAAAATATGATAAAATACTGAAATATTTGCAAAAATTATTTTAAGCTATTTCAGAACTTATAATAATGCACCTTCTCATTCTGCAGCATGATTCAGATAGAGCTTACTTTAGCATTGATAATGATATACTTTGATAAATTTATAAAAATCGCATGAAGAGAAAAAATGGATCATGCCATAATAAATAAATGTTTTTTTAAATATGTTTTTTATCTGACGGATGTCATAAAAATAAATAAATAAATAAAAATATTTTTATCTCGAAAGGAGCGTTAAGTACAGCGAAATGGATTATTTCTTAGTTTAATCATTTTGAAACGATACTTAATATTCCGCTTTGAAACGATGGATATAATGTTTCGTGTTTCTATAAAGCAGACCATGTGGAGTAGTTTTATTTTTCGTAAGTATTATTTTCTCCTCGTTTCTTATGAAATTACATTACCTTAAAAAACATGGTAGATAGGTACAGTAGAAGCTAGACCAGCACCTTTGTAGACCCATACATGATTGAGGTATTGCTATAAGCAGCTAACGGTTAAGCTTCTGCCCAATATGAAACTCCGAGAGAGAACACCCCAGGGGGCGTTCCGAGGATCTCCCACTTCTCTTCCTTTGCCAGCAACCTCTCGAGAGGATTTCGGCTCACCGTGTATTTTGAATCTCCCTTGTCCCATAGAAACATCCATGTTTTCTCCGGTATTCGAACACAGGCTCTTCGGTACAACAGTCAGCATCCCTAACCACTATCCCGTTTAGGCGAATAAGCATGACAGAGACATGAAGTTGAAGCAAGGCCAGCACCTGTCTAAATAGGCTTATTATGTATCGCCGGGCGTTTCCTAACTGCTATGTTTTAGGCCCGAATATAATTTCCGAAGGCCAACACCATGGGATGTGGTTTAAGGGTCTCCCACCCCTCTTTCTCTACCACCATGTTCTCGAAAAGATTTCGGCTCGTCATGCATCTTGAGTTCACACAGACACTATACGCTTACAGACCATTCATGTCTTCTCCGGGATTCGAGAACCCATGCTCTTCTGTACGGCAAACATGGTAGACAGGCGACAGGTGAAAGGATTGGGGGGGGAGGAACACCAGAACTTCACCATGAGATTTTATACGTATTGTCACCTCACGCTAACCATCTAGAGCAAGGATGTCAAACTCGCGGCCCACAACAAATATTTTTGCGGCCCGGCCAACATATCGGCAAATAATAATATATAATAATAAAATAACATATCGACGAAGAAAAAAATGAAATGTTTATTGCTAAGTAATTAACGATAATTTATTCAGTGTTATTAGATTACTCACAGCGAGCTGACACACACACTACTTAAATTACAAATGCGTCTGAGTAGCTTGCGTTCAGCTACCTTCTGCTTTTGGGGGACACGTGCACTCAGCACTTGCGCTCATCCCCCGATAGCCGAATGTGGCCGAACTCATGGTCTCAGTTTTCCAATCATAGTTTTGTACGATATATTGGTGCATGCATGTGCATGCACTTTGCTTTATTATTAATTATTACTTAATTCATATTGTTACGGATTTCATAGTTATTTATTTAGTTAGTTTTTTTTATTTAGAATTGTAATTAGATTTGCTTCATGTTGCCTTAGCAACGCAGACGATTTTTGAAAAGACAGCTGCGTTGGAAGGTTAAAAATAGAACAGCGCGTGCATTTAATACCTAATAAATAAATATCTCGTAATTGCTGTTGCCATCCACAAAAATCCAGATATTTATAGATGTTTCCAGTATATTCGAGAAATTAATTATAAAGCTTATAAAAGCCGAGAACAAACAACTCATCTCAGTAGTAGCTGTAGTTCTAGCGAACTGTTTGTTTACTTAATGCTGTGATTGATTTGTAGCGATTTCGCTGTGAGATAGAATTAGTTTCTCTGTTTTGAATTGATTTTTGCTAAACGTTTGACATTTTGTGATATTGTTAGAATATTTTTGAAGAAATATTTCAGCATTTTGATTTATCTCTTGTGGAAAGAATAAATTTTTGTTAACTTTTTAACGTTAACCGTGTTTATTCCAGCCCTTTGTATTCAGTATGTCTATATCAAAACCAAGTGGTAGTAAAATTAAACGAAAAATCGCTGACGAACATAGAATATTCCAAGTAAAATGGGAATTAGAATATTTTTGCTGTGAAATAAAAGATAAAATAATCTGCTTGATATGTAATAATACTATTAATGTACCAAAGTTATATAATATTAAACGTCATTACGAACAACACAAATCGAAATATAACAATTACGAAGGATTAATGAGAGAAGAAAAGTTGAAAGAGCTCAAGTTAGGAGTGAAAAAGCAACAGTCCATGTTTAGTAAAGTATTGCAAGAAAGTGAAGCGGCGGTACATGCAAGCTACGTCTTGTCCGAGTTGATAGCTAAACATTCGAAGCCTTTTACTGACGGTGATTTCATCAAGGAATGCCTAATGAAAGCTGGAGAAATTGTTTGTCCTGGAAATGTGAAGGCTTTTCAATCAATTTCATTGTCTCGAAATACAGTTGCGGAAAGAGTTACTGATTTAGCCGCGAATTTAAGTGATCAGATCAAAGCAAAATCATCTAGTTTCGAAAGTTTCTCCATTGCCTGTGACGAGAGCACGGACATTAGTGGCAAAGCTCAATTAGCAGTGTTTCTTCGTTCTTGTGACAAGAATTTTAACATTTTTGAGGAATTACTGGAACTAATACCGATGCCTGGTACTACCACAGGAGAAGATATATTTACTTGTGTTTTTGGACTTCTGCAGAAATACAATCTACCTTTGGCAAAATTAAATTCTGTAGCTACAGATGGCGCTCCATCAATGACCGGGAAAAACAAGGGCTTCGTAGCATTACTAAGAAAAAAACTTAGTGAAATTCACGGTTCAAACATTCATCATATGCATTGTATTATACATCAAGAAGTTCTATGCACGAAAGTAATAAATATGGAGAATGTTTTGTCATATATAAAAAAAGTTATAAATTTTATAAGATCTCGAGGTTTAAATCAGCGTCAATTCACTGCTTTCTTAAATGAGTTAGATAGTGAATATTCGGGTTTGTCTTACTATAACGAGGTACGTTGGTTATCTTCTCCAAGATTCTCAAACAATTCTGGGATTTGAAAGAAGAAATATGTCAGTTTTTAAAAACGAAAAATCAAGACGTAAGTTTGTTTTACGATCCAATATGGATACAAGATTTATCTTTCTTAGTTGATATAACCAAACACTTAACCGATTTAAATTTATCGTTACAAGGAAAAGATCATATCATTACGAACATGTTTGACATAATTAAAGCATTCAAATGTCAACTAGTTCTTTGGGAAAAACAACTTAAAAATGAAGATTTGACGCACTTCCCGACGTGCAGCATGAACAAATCAAGTTTAGATGATACTTGTTCGTATCAAAAATACGCAGAAAAAATTGCAAATTTAACAACTGAATTTGAAACGAGGTTTAATGATTTTAGTTCCCTCGAAGACAAATTTTTTTTGTTTTCTTCGATTTTCTCAATAAGTATTGACTCAGTACCCAGCCATATGCAAATGGAGGTGATCGAGATTCAATGCAACTCAAATTTCAAAGCAAAATTCATTGAAGTGGGCGTGCCTGAATTTTACAAATATTTACCAGCCAGGTTTGAAAATACTCGAAAATTCGCATATGAAATTATTTCCATGTTTGGTAGCACTTATCGGTTCGAGCAGTTATTTTCAGTCATGAAAGGTAATAAGTCTCCTATTAGAAACCATATTAATGATGCTCACCTTGGGTCAGCGTTGAAAGTTATCACGGCAAACAAAATTTCTCCCGAAATTGGAAAGATAAAGAAATGTCAAGTATCAGGACGTAAACATTAAATTTTTCTTGTTCTTTTCTATATAAATATATATATATGTTTATTAATGTATTATTCGAAATAAATCTACGTTTCTATGAATATTGATTTTTTTTTTTCGGCCCGCCTAAAGTTAAACCTTGTTTGTTTGGCCCAAGTGTACCTATGAGTTTGACATCCCTGATCTAGAGCATGGGTTCCTAAACTTTTCGTCCCTAAGAGTACATTCTAGGATGTCTGTTGGACGACGGGCACCATTTACTTTCAAGGTGAATTTATAGTTGTATAAAAGTTGAATAACACAAGATCGGTTGCATTTCGCTTTGTGCTGATATCTGTGTTGGACGCAATTTCTATTTCATTAAAAATGAGAAAATTTTTTCATAGCATTTTATTGAAAACTAAAACATTTTTATTATTTTTACAGCGGCGGGCACACCTTAAACGTTGGGCGGGTGCCATGATGCCCGCGGCCATGGGGTTAAGAGCCCCTGGTCTAGAGGAAAGAAAGACCCTTCTCGGGTCTCGCGAATGCTCTGTTGGGCGAAATTTGAAGTCCTGAAGTACTGGATGTTTAAACTGGAGATTTGCCGGATAAGACCGCGTTCCGCGCGTCCGCTACTTTTACGGGTCGGAAGGGTCGGGATATTTGATTATTACTCAAACATGGCAGACAGGTGACAGCAGGCCCGGACACAAACATGGTAGACAAGCAGTCGGGCCCATACAGTTGTGATACTGAGAGCTAATCAACGCACTGCCATTGTTATGAACTGACAACGCCGAAAGTTAGGTGACGGATCCTATCTGACGGAGCCTATCTTTAAAATAACTTCAATACTTGGCATTGAAAATTTAATAATGAAGGTTCTAAGCCTGAGAATACTTAAGGTGTATGCCTAATAATTCATACTGTTGAACGCTATGTGTTAATTATATTAATAAAGATCCGTGTTTCTGTCAAGATCACTCATCATTTGTGTGAAAATCACCACTGAATGAATGCTTGGTACCGAAATGAAACTGTATCGCATTTACAACAGTCACAAAACGGTTTCAGCGCCTGCTTGCGCATGCACGATAATGATCTCCAGGGTACGGATTATCGACATGGGGGTTCCCTTCAAAAATAGATATGGCAGTTATTCAAAAATGCTCTTTTATGTGATCAGATCCGAACTGAATCAGTTCTTTATTATAACTCACAGCTCACTAACAGTAACCTTTGTGAATACGATCGTGAGATCCGAATAAGAACGATGTAAGGGGATTGGAATCAAAAGCGATGTGAGATAGAAAGAACTTCTCAACTGAATCGCTAACCCCCTGAATTGATTTCTCTCTTTTGAGATTCCCTAAAACCTTTTTTTCTACGATGAACTAACAATAAAATTAAGTACAAGAATGTTAAAAAAGTTAGAAAATTATAAACATTAAACTGACTTTTAACACAGGAGGAGAAAGGAATGGGTTCCTTTCTCCCCTAAAATGGAAATCCTGTCGTGCTTCCAACAAGAGCTCTTGATGGGTGAACTCTAAAAGAGCTAGTATCGCTTAGTTTTGGCGAATGACCATTCATTCACTCTGTGAAATGAATCGGTTCTTTGAATCCATTCGGGAGAGAACCACACATCTCTAATGGATTAACTTTTCGTACCGCTTTCCTCTCCAGAGATTAAGTTTAAAATGGAATTCCTGTGTGAAATATACTAAACGCATTTCACTTCGATTTCTTTCACATACTGTAAGAGCGTTCTCAAGAAGACAAACTGAAATACAGCAGTAGAAGGAATGCTCAACGAGTTTATGAGAATCATGAAAAATATTGGCCTACCATCATTAAGTTTAACAATACTGCTACGGTAGCTTTGAGAGCAGGTGAAAGCCAGATACTCTTTCTTCGCGTGAAGCCGACGCTGCCCGAGCTCTTCCCATTTGCTCCAAAACTGACTGTATTCCAACAGCGCGCGGATTTAAAAGAGGTAAAATGGTGTTCCTTTAATGCTTTTAAATGTCAGGTTAAAAATACATTTGAAAATTTTAATGTTTAATGCCTAGCCTTTCTATATTCTCACTTGCGTCACCTGTCTAACCTCTTTAATCCATTGAGGGCTCGCCACTGGCTGATACATTGCACTGAAATTTGACAAACAAAAGCGTGAACTATAATTATAATTTTCTTGAGCAGAAATTATTGAGATGAATCATAACCTTCCTTTTCACAAATAGTGGTTATACACCTTGTCAGACAAACTATTTCTGTTTATTTTCGTTTTTCCTCAACGACGGCATTACGCATTCTTTATTGTTATTGCAAGTGAAATACAACGCATAAACAGAATTACTTGCTTAAGGGGGGGAAGAAGAAGAAAACAGCGTTAGTTTTAAACTGCTCAAAAAATTCAAGTATAATCTGAAAACGTATGCTCATGGATAAAAATTTTCAACCAATATTCAATGATGCAATTGTTTATGCTAATTATCTGCAAATGAAAGGAAAAAACTCTGAAAGCGTTCAGTTCAGATTTTACATTACACCCAAAGGGCGTTATTTTAACGTTTTACCTTTATTTATTAAATACCATGGTTTTCCCACTAAAACCATAAAATTCAATTCAACAGCAGTATCGCAAAATAATTTTAAAATCAGCATACCTTTAGAATTTCCAATACACAGTCTCGCGAGCTGCAGATAAGTTTTTTTTTCCCCGGTACAGCGTTGCCATTCCTCGCTTTGAAATCGCTGAGTTTGTTAACCAAATATTCTTTGTCTGACAAAGTATGAAATAGATAATAAAACAAATTCCAAATTAAGGCTTTCAGATGTCCATATTCGGTTAAGGATTACGTTATTCAAAATTTGATGGTTCTAGGTAGCGTTGTTTTATCACAATGCGAAAAACATATATACATTTACGCAGATTCTTCATTATTTAATTTCTTTAAATGTAATACAGGACTGCAATATTCGGTGGCAACAGTTTGAAAAGTGAATCAAGGGAAAATGCCAAAACAAAATTAATAGCCCCTCTAGGCTGACGCTCTTTGGGCTAAAAAAAAAAAAAGGAAACTGAACTTCTGCCAACTGATTTGCGCATACAATACACAAATTAGGTTGAATGACAAGGTGTTGAAATTCGGATCTGCAATATTTCTTAAACTTAATGTCATTTCTGAGATTGATTTTTATTCATTACTGAAGACTCAAAGGCGTCATTTAATTGAAAGACATGCGTATGTAACTACTGGTAGACTAAAAAGGAGAGTAGCAAATACAAATGGAGGTCACCCAAAGTTTTGAATATTCCCTTAAAGCACTTGGGTCAGGAACATGGAACCACGTTTTATGCACTAAAGACAACTTGACCATGGGTAGCCAAGAGCAACAATAATTGCATCCGAAGTCCATTTTATGTTATTGTCGACTTGAAAAAACCATGAAGTGACTATAATGGCGTTGGTTTTGAACTTATGGGCTGCCACGGAAACTCGAATCAACCGTTCTGCTGGTGCAAAAAAGACTTCAGAAGGTTAGACGTTATGCGAGAATACAGATGGTTGGTATCCCACTTACTCCATCTATCAGCTTCAAAGGGGCCCAGTTTAAGGTGGTGTCGTCGTCGTGTTTGATGGAGCTACGAGAAATGGGAGCGTATACTTTTACTGATGACTCCAAATATAGCTTAAACTGTGACTCCAGACATGTTTTGATCTCGAAGGAGGAAGAAATACGCAACTTACCTTTCCTTGTTCATTTTCACAACACGGTTTCATAGTTTGAGATAGAATCATCAGAAATGTCGTATCTTAGATAGAGGTTCTATAACCGGTCACCGACCAAAAAAGACGAGGTCTTGGAATCCACGTAAAGTTGTTTAGGGGTGCTTTGGGTTCAGATGTTTTATTAATGGATGACAATGCTCTGCCGTATCGAGCACCTCTGATGTCAAAATACCTGGAAGCAGAGGATAACCATTCGAATGGAATGATCAATTTACTTCCCAGACTTTAGTGGGAGTAATTGATTAAGTATATAAGGTACATCATAATCGGTCAAATTGCAGCACATCAAATGTAATCCCAAGCACATGCACGTTTAGAAGAATTACGCGAAATTCCTCAAGATTTCGTCAACTATTTGATAAATTCCATGAAATCAAGATGTGAGGTTGTAGAGACATTAGGTTATTTCGAAGCAGGAGATTTGAAAAATGAGCAATGCCCTCGCCCAGACTCGAACCACGGACCTCTCGAATATGCGTCCAGCGTGCTGACCGCTACACCACGAAGGCATGCCAAGAAGGCGGGAGAAATACCTTATACACTCCCCCTTTTAAAGGCCGACTAGGGATTAGAGGACCCAATCGCCAAATTCTGGTAGTGGAGAATCATCAACCACCAACTTTTCTTAGTTCGGGAGCCACTTTAGCGTCATTATGTTATTTAGAAGAGGAGAGATAAAAAACGAGCAATGCCCTCGCCGGGACTCGAACCACGGACCTCTCGAATACACGTCGAGCCTGCTGACCATTACACCACGAAGGTATGCCAAGAAGGAAAGAGAAACACCTTATAAGCTTTGCATTTTTATTAGAGATGAACATACGCTATATTAAAGAAAGATTTATAGCAAAATATGGAAGATAATTTGTGAATTATTTTTAAATTTCTACAAATTTTATCTTAAATTCAGTGTTTTGAAATTAATGAGCTGAGAAACAGGGTAATTTATGTCAAAGATTACTTTTGCACAGATTTTAATAATTTTTTTAATAAGTAACAATACAGCTTTATTTCTCTCAGTATTCCTTACTTTTGATGAGCCGTGTATACTGGACCCGTTACTGGATAATTATAATTTGTTAATGTTGAATCCAGGCGAATAATTCACATATATGCATTTCTGTCCCCATTACGTAATTTCGTGTAACCATACTTAATTAGTTTCATATTATTATCCTTAACATACTTAATCATTTTATTACGTGTAGCCATATTATTAACATGATTACCCACAAGCAGTATCATTATATTAATTTGATTGTCATAAAGCAATTTTATTATTACATTATCATTATATTAATTATATAATTATTCTTATTACTGTGTCATTATCTATAATGCAGACAATAATTCTTATTATTATCTTGTCATTACATTAATCACATGATAATTCTTATAACTATGCCATTATCTATGAATGAAATTTAATTTTAATTATTTCCTCACTCTTAACATTATCAAGCAAAAATGTTTGTATGCGATATAATTAGTATCCAACAAGGAATCAACAAAATACCTTTCTATCGGTACCACTTTCAATAGTTTCCGTAGCGTTGATAAAGAGCAAAATTCATTTTTTTAAAGAAATAATATCCATCATAGTTCATTGGTTGTTCAAATATCAAGGCTGTATCTTTTTAGTAAACACTGCTTTCGTAGAAGATATTTCTGAAGTGAAATGGCTCATATTTATGTAACGCAAACAACTTTGCATTCAGACCATTTTACTGCTGGGATTCGAACCCAGAATACAAGTACCGGTTTAGTCACTAGATCGCTAATGAGTCGCATTCTAATGAGTCCCAGTATAAAGCTTACTTTGGCAACAGCATAACAAACTCCATAAATTCTGGCAAATAAGTCATTATAAAACAGGCTTCTTTTCCCTTTTAAAACAATTCGGATAATTCTAGTGTTATAAAAAAAAAATTTGGAAAAATTCAAGAAGAGAAATTACGGTATTTCATATTTCCCCAGCCTGCTACCATCCTCCAATTGCAGTTATTCAAATTTCAAGCATAAAGATTACAGTCACTCAGTGTAGCTGTTGATACCCTCCACAAATTCAAATTTGCTAGATGAAATCGTTACGAAGTATAAAGCAAATACAAATCACCAGAATTAAAGCAAAATATGTAAGAAGCAAGAAGCTGAAGAGAGAATCGTAAGTCAGAAGTTCCAGGGCAAGATTCTTAATTCCTTTCCTTTATGTCTTTCCTCTTTACCGACGAACACGCCAAGTCGCCATTCGGAAACTTAATTTAGGGGGCACGCAAAAGACATCCACGACTTTCTTCTTCATGGTTCTTCCCCCTCCCCCGTTTTTTTATTTTTTCCTGTTTTAAGAAACACGCTCCTTTAACAGTCTCCGACCACTGGCGGTTGCAGTTCATGCAAATGGATGATGATTTCTAGTTTATAACGAATAACTTTCGGCCCGTTTTACCGCCGGTGGCCTCGAGAAGCAAAAAGAGAAAAAAATTTAGTTAGGAAACAAAATCGACGGCGTCTACATGCAAGCAATTATATAAGAAATTTTGGGTTTCAGTGCTTTGCTCCAATCTCAAACAGTCGCCGCTAGAAAAACATAAGACTTTTACAACTTTTTTCAAGGTTAAAGCATATACTTGGAACAAATATTTAATGCAATAACAATTTTTTTTTTTGCGTTTTCATTTTCTCCACCTTCAATTATTTAGATTATCAAAATCTTAAGATCTAATACAGATTGCAATTTCACGGTTTAAGGATAAATATACTAATATCATGGTAGTCTGAAATATGCAAGTGCATCAACAAACTCGAAATTAATTTTATTTAAACATCTCCAAGGAAACTTTTCTAAGGTTTTTATTGTTTTCAGATAGAAAACATTGCCACTCAGCTGCTGCAAGCTTTGTGCACAACAGATTCACTAGTACACATTTTTTTTTTAATTAAATAAGTGCAGAAATTTTCACGTCATATTCATTTACAAAGAAATAATATCACAGAAAATGTTTTACCTATCATCCGGCTCTGCGGTTTTAAAAAAATAATTTTAAATATAAGATTTCATTATACTCGTTACCTTTAATTTTTGGTAAACTAATATGTAAAAATATTACGCCTATCGTAACTACTTGGCTTAAAATTATTTCAGGAATTAAATCGGGAATCAATTTCAGGAATCTGCCCATGATCAGATTGCAGTTTTTTTAATAGAACGATTTTCAGGTATTTTAATTTTTTAAATACGTATTTTTAAGTCTAGAAAATTTAAATGGCAAAATTGAGGTATGTTAAAAATCATATTATTTGTAATCAGAAATTTTCAAATTGCAATCAATCCCCTTAATATCAGAATATATTTACGTGTATAGCGGATATGCACGACGCGTAAACTAAATATAATAGCAAAGGCTTCGAATTCTATTAGACATTATTTGTTAAAATTCCAAAGCAACCAAAAACCATGGATAAATGCCTGATTCCTTTTTTAAACAAAAGTACTAATAACAGTAGGAAGCTAATACAATTCACATTTTAGTATTAAATTAAATTCTAAAAAAGAAGAATTGTGTAGTAGTTGCTACAGAATTATATAATAGTTTTAAAATTTTATTTTAATTGCTGATGATATACCGTGTCTACAATTTAAAGAGAAATTTTGTCACTAAGATGTATAATTATCACGAATGTTACACTGGATTCTGAAGTCCTATAATCCACAAGTCGTGGATCAACGTGTTTTTTTAGGTAAAGTAAAACTTTACGATAGGTAAAGAATTTCTTTAAGTAATGTAACATTCTACGTGATGTAATGAATGATAATTATTCAGTTTTTAAATTCGCGAATGCACACTTTCTTGTGACGTATTGTGTTACAAATCTGAGGTTTGTTTTCAAAATGGGAGTTTCCATTATTTCTGAATAATGTGTATTTCGAGGCAATATTACACAATTCCGGTAAGCTACCAGAACATTTACCGATGAAATCGACCATATAGAAACACTAGTAGGCTGTATAAAGGCAACAGTCCTCAGCCATAGACATGTTTGAAGAAACAGTGGGAAAAATTAAGAATTCCGGACATAGCCTAAACAAACCAACAAATCGCGCAGGTTGCAAGTTTATTATTCCGCAATCAACTATTTTATTACAAGATTTTGCGACGGTGTTCGTATCGGAACTCATATCCTTTGAAGATATTGCAACATTTACAGGCGACAGAGAACGGAAGACGTTGACAACAGTATAATTTGCAATCATTTTTTATGGTTAAACATATATACTTCTACAGTTCCCGCTGTAAAAGATTCCGCCGGGCATTGAGGGAAATGAGTGTGCCGATGCCCTGGCAAAAGAAACTCGAGACTTGGGCAAGCCCGCATTGTTACCTTTAAAGATGCAAACGCAGTTGCAAAACACAAACTTTTTGCTAGACGTTTTAGAAAGCCACTAATTCCGGACCTTGACTGCCCCACATACCTCTCTTCTGCAGTGATAAGACTTCGTACAGGCCACTTTAAAGCTATGAAGATATATCTCCAGGGGATAACTCACGATCTTACCGCATATGCATAAATTGTCCACAAACCCAATTAACGCCCGAGCATATCTTCAACTGCCAGACTATCATTGCTGCTCTTTACCAACTTGGCTCACCACCACAAGATATCCTTTATAGTCCTCAAGCTCTAGACCTGCCAAAGCTTGTCATGTAGACTTTTGGCTCCATTTAGCTCCTTTTCCATGGACACGACATCAACAACAACAAAGATTCCGCTTTGCAACATTTAAAGTTATTAGGGGATGCGAATTTTGTATGCAACATTTACAGTTATTATATTGATGCGAATTTTGTAATCTCAGGAACTACAAAATGGCAAATCGTCACAATGTTTATATATGCAGAATGGAAAACTGTTATACTGTCGTTGAACAAAAAAAATCACCAAAACTAAAGGTCCTCTGCACCATTTTACAGATAAAAGTGCATGAATATTTCGTCAAATAGAAAATAATTCAGAAAATGTCATATTTCAGCAATATGGAGACTCTACCTCATTGTCACAGTGAATAACAAGATGGGGGTACTCGAATGATGAGCTCTTACATATTAGACGACACAGTATTTTCCAGATGGCCAAAAGATGACAGTATTTTTCAGATGGCCATTAAGTATTTATTTACTTTACCAATTAGTTTCTTTTTGTAAACAAGTTAAAAACAACGTATATGTGTCTCATTGCCAGTAACATTAAAAGAACTCGAGGTCCGTATTACAGCTTCTCTGATGACCATCAGCGGAAATATGTTATAATACACAAGGCAAAATTGAAGTACCGATTGGCACATACTTGGCAAATGTAGGTAATAGAACTCACTGCTATAGCAAAACATTTAGATTAAGAATCGCAACACGTTACTAAAATTTGAAAGCCCGTATAGTGGCTAGCGACGCTAACTGTCGTACGAATGGCCCCGGCTTCGAATCCCGGAAAAGACATGGATGTTTGTAAGAGGCTGTAAAGTAGCAGGGCCTCCTCGTTGCGCACCATGGGTGACGCTGAATTTGCTACAACAGACGCTGAATTTGCTACAACAATTGCCGTTCTCCTCTTTCGCCTAATGACCAAAAGGTCAATGACTCGGCATTTGTTTGTTCAATTGAAAATCTTTTATTACATAGCCCCAGTTCAGAGCCTCTGTATGACAAAAACGTTTCTATTGCTGATTTCCATCATTATATTTAAACAAGCTGACATTTTTCGAGTACATTTAATACAAAATCTGATGTGTACACCACATGACTTCCTTGCACAGAATATTAAATTATACGCATTTTGCATTTCATTTAAACTTATTAGATTGAATTAAATCTACTTCATCGATAGCGCATAAACCAAAATGGAATAAATGTACACTTTAAAACTCATTATATTGTTTACCATAGCGACACCCTGGCGCTAGGTTCACTTAACAGCGTTACATCTCATTGATTTTATAAATCAGAATGCACAAAAATTATGTATATCATCTGAAGAATTATCTAATCGTTGCCACATGCTCTCTTCAAATACTATAATAAATCTAAAACGATATATAAAAGAAAATAAACAAACAAAAGAAACAATTTTTCACAGACGATTCAGTATTTCTCATTTAATTAATTCAGTTCTCACTTCGAACAAGCAAAAATACATAAAAAAAATTCAAAATATCTATATTAAAAATTACAAAGTAAATCTTAAACCACTTATTTCCTCGAATAAATTTTAGAATTGATTAAGCATGATTTCATTCGTAATAATAAAAGAAGGCGTTATCATTGTTGTTGCGAAGCTGAGTTTCTATAGATCGGCAACAAATCCACTATTTTCCTAAGTTTCAAATGTAAACAAATATGGCTGCTACATGGCCAAAAAAATTAGGCTTACCGCACTTAAACAACTTTTAAATTGTTGATAATTCTACAACTATAAAATGTATGTTAACTAAAAGCATAAAAACCTCAACCGGAAAATAAGAGCATCATTTTAAAAACAATTAAGAAACATATCAGAATAAAGAAACTGAGCTCACTGAGCCGAGTAACAGAGTGAATATATAAATACTTTTGGTGCGGCCGATTGCAACCAAAATAGGTGGTGCACATCTACATGTTACAGCAGTAATTTTGATAACCTTACAAGTAATTTTGATTTACATAATTTTATCTTACATATATGTGTAAGAAATTTATACGAAAGGCAAGTTTATAAATACTTTTATTAATAATTGCAAATTTAATGATGTCTGAAGTCTACAGAAAATTTTTAAATCTTTTTTCTACCAAATAATATCTTTGCAATACTATTACAATAATTAGATTCGTGTGGACATAAGTTTTTGAATTTCTTAGATGCATAAAACGCAAACTTCTGCTGTTTTATTTTATATTACGAAATTATGGTTCTCTTCCTTTCTTTTTGTATAATTTATTTTTCTCTTCGGTTGCAGTATTTTGTATAAGCAAGGTTTATAATCCAGAATTTTTCCTTACCGCTTTTTTTTTCTGTCATATTCGACTATATTTTCCCTGGGCGTTCACTCAAAGATGTTTTCCCTTCGTATTAGTTTCTCCTTTATGTTTTATAAGAAGTTTCCTAATCGCGCTGTTTTCTCCACGATATTTTATAATTGCCGTCGCCCCATTCGCATTTGTTTTTTAGCAATGCCCTAGTTCCCAAGCCATCTTTCAGATGTTTTTGAAATTATGGTGCTCATCCAGACTTAACCCTTTAAAAGGACTGTTTATAGTTTTCATAAAAAAGATAGTAAAATTATATATTTCTTTCATCACGGAATTTAACAGTACTAACAGTAATTAAATTTATAAATAATATATGCAGTTAGAATTACATAGTACGCTATTTATCTTTTCTAGCAAGACGTAAAGACCATGAAATTTTAAGCGCAGTGATAAGTAGATTCTCATCTAGAAATAGAAAGCGATACCGAGTTCGTGATACTAACAGGCGGCAGTAGCAAGGACTTAAAAACAATCCGCTCGAATACTTTAAGAATTAAGAACTTAAGTCAAAAGGAAGTATCTGAATTTCACCCAAATCGGTGAAATCTCTATCCATTTCGTACTCAATTGCTGAAGAATCTATGAACCTCATCTATTTCATCAGCTTGCAAATGGACAGCTACCAAAACCGTCTGGTTTTCCCACAATAAAATGACACTAATAGAGTCCTCTGCACAAGAACGCCCCGTTTTTTGGCAGTCACTTTTATAGCCAAACAATTCTTCTGACAGTTTCATTTAAAAAAAAAAAATCTGAAAACTTTCAGATTTTACATTATCCACAAAGAGGCGTTTTTTAAACGTTTTCTGTACTACCTTCATTTATTAAATATCATGTTCTTCGCAGTTAAACCATAAAATTCAATTCAACAGCAATATCGCAAAATAATTTTAAGTATATCTTTAGCATTTCCGATACACAGTCTCGCGGACTGGAGATAATTTTTTTTCCCCGCACAGTGTTGCCATTGCTCGCTTTGAAATCTTGAGTTTCTTAATCAAGAATTCGTTAAAGTTTTACAAAATATGAAATAGATATGAATTTCGAAGTCAAACAACAAAAATCAGCGTTATATTGGCAAATTTTCACAGAACTAGTTTCGATGCTTTTTACTGAAGCATCATCCTCAACTGCCAAAGCGAAAAATATAGATAATAAGAATAGAATATGAAACAGATAATAAAGGAAATTCAAAATTTGGGCTTCCAAATGCCCATATTCGGTTACGTTATTCAAAATTTGATGGCTCTAGGTACCGTTGTTTTATCACAATGCGAGAAACATACATGCATTTATGCAGAATCTTCATTATTTAATTTCTTTAAACATAATGCACAGCTCTAACATTTGGTGGCAACAATTTGAAAAGTGATATGCCGTTTATAGTGATTTCACGCAAAATGCCAAAACGAAATTAATACCCCTTCTGGGCTAACGTCCTTTCGGCTAAAAATTTAAAATTAGTTTTGAAAATTCATGTAAAAAACTGTGCTGTATTAAAAACCAAGGAGTAATACTGATTAAAACACCCAAAATTTTAGTGCGCAGAGTAAGGTGAAAAACATCGCAAAGAAATCAATGTAAGGGGGAAAATATCGTCGTACTGAACATTGTGGGAAGAATGAAAATATCGTAGTTCTAAAACATCGTGGTAGAACATAAAGTGGTGCAAAATCCTCGCAGTTCTGAACTTCATCGAAGAAAATATCGTGGTATAAAATACAGCAACTACACATCATCACATGATGATAACATCGCAGACATGCATTTTTTTACCATACAAAACTGAATGATTTATGAATGTGTAATGATTTAGGAACACAAGATGAAATAAATAATACTTTTACCTCTATATTTCTTAGTTTTATATATATATTTACTGAAAGAGCAAGAAGAAAATTTAAGCATTGAAAATCTGGAAATTAGTAAAAACTAATACTTTAAAATAATTTTAAGCTTAGGTATCTTCTTCTTCTAATCGTTTTATTACTCTACTAATACGTCTTCATAAGAGATTACTTTTAATAGTTAGCAATGTAAGTTTAATTGCTTATACGTAGAATTAATTTTCATTAATTTCCAGACTTTTAACGCTTAAATTAGCTTCTTGATTTTGCAGAAAATTTTTGTTAGTTAATACAGATATACAAAAAATGCAGAGGTTATATATTATTTATTCCTTCTTGTGTTCAAAAATTATTTTGTGAAAATTTACTTATAATTTTTGTTGTCAGAAAACGCATGTCTGCGATGTTACCATTATGGGATGATTTATAGGTGCTATAATTCTTTACCACGAAGAATTTTTTGTACTGCTTTATTTTCTACCACGTTTACAACTGCAGTGTTTTTCCTCGCTTTATTTTCTCTCTCGATGGCTTGCGCGACGACAAGCGCTGTTTTTTCTGCGACGTTTCCATCCACAATATTTTCGGCGGATACCATTTTACTACAGCTGCCGGGGTTACCTAAACTGATTTGAAAGGGTATTGGAAATTTTGGTTGACATTTGTTTGAAAGAGATCAGGGTGCACTAAGTGGAAGGATTTACACATTTAGATTAAAATAACACGCCGAGTAATGATTATTGGAGAAGTTTAACAACAAGAATCCCCTCCAATAATTTAGAGATGGCAAAATTTTTAAAATTTAGGAAGGCACAAGGCAAAAGAATTTTACAACCGCATATTTTACACGGCAGGCAAAAAGCTTAGCGCCGAGCATGAAAGAGATTTAAAATATTATCGGCAAAAGAAATGAATGATGATTGAAATATGATGTGATAAGAGTGATATGATGATTGAAATATCGTTAGAAGTGGATAAGGAACTCAATGACCTATCAGAAGACATCTGGTTAACTTCTCACTCTCTCCATTCCTACTGCCAACAAAAAAATTATTAAGTAAAACTTAATAATTTTGAACTGTCTGTTCTCAAGATCAAATCGCATAGAGACCGAATGGACGATATGAGAGCAGCTGCCGAGCCGAAATTTTCTTTAGCGAAACAAAAGCTTTTAACTAAATTTTTAATTTTATTTTTTTTTCAATTTTAATTTTCTTACAATTTTTCTTTTCAAAAATTCGTAACTCGGAGTATTTATTTTTGGGCAAGTATGAATAAATAAATGTAAATCAAATACGTACTGTCAGACCTTCGAATCAGATTTATATATTAAGTTAATTAACTGCATTTGCAGATTTTCTGGGGTATTACTCATGTTTATTTTTAACGGTAGTGAAAGTAATGTAAAATTGGACTCCGATTCATTAAAATGTCAAACGAGTTATTCAAATTTTTATCTTAATAATTAATGAAATAATAATGCAAATTAATTTACGAGAAATGTATTTGCGGCCAATCAGTTTGTGATCACTGTGTTAAATGAACACATTTTAGGCTTCTCCTTTTCCCTGAAACTATAAAATTCCTCCCCCCCCCTCCAGAATTAGCACAACACTTTAATATTGTTGCATTCCTTCGGGTTTCTGAATTAGGAGTGATTAACGACAACACTTGATGATGAATGAAAACACAATTTATTAGATAGTATTACTCAGGACAGCTCTAAAAACATGTTTACAGTCGTCGAAAAACTACGACAAACACACTGACACAGTCAGCAGCACAGCCTTCAGGCTGTAAGTAAAAGTACTGAAGTACAGCTCCCGACTCGGTCGATCGCTTTCGGAACTCAACACACTCGACGATACACTCACGATGTACTGCAACTCCGCGTACAGGCAGGGTTTATATAGCTTTTTGGCCTGCCTTCGAGAACATTCTGGGCCAAACCGGTAAGAATTCGTTCTAGAATGTTCTGCATCCGTCTATGGCATATAGCCAATTTTGTTGCCAAATGGGCGATTTCGAGCCAAATATGGCAACCTTGCTTCTCTTGCCATTCTTTGGCAACCCTAAAACCGCCCTGCGGGGAAGCTACCTTACTGCAGCTGGACATTTCGCAACTATACCCTAAATATCGTTCCCAACAAAGTTTTAGAGCTGTTTCCACAACTTTTGACAAGCAAAATGACTAAAACGTAGTGGCGTTATAGTAAGAACTGTTAACCATAACATTAGTGCGTTATTTATTTTTCCGCAATTTCGTACATATTATTAATCTTACGGTTATTTGTGCACGTAATTTTTAAAGTAAAAATAATTAAAATATTTTGTTATGTATTATTGATATCGGCAGTTTTGGGGTGGGAGGGAGCAGTAACTAATGTGTAAAAAAATCGATCTTTTTTCGTTACTTAATTAAATTTATTAATCAAACATAATAATAGGATAATAAATTTAATTAGTATGAATGAAAAACTATTGTTGCATTCTACGGGTTCGTGGATTCGGTGTAATTGATGATTACACTTGATGAAGAATCAAAACATAATTTATTCGTCAGTATTACACATGAGATTCCCAAAGACATGTTTACAGTCGTTGAAAAACTACGATAAACACGGTGACACAAGCAGCAACACAGCCCTCAGGATATAACGGTGGAGACAGCTTCCCGGAAAAGCACTAAAGTACAGCTCCTAACTCAGTCATCGCCTTCAAGCTGATCTCTGAACTCGAGATACTACTACTGCATTCCTACTCCGCGTACAGGCAGGATATATATAACTTTAACCTACCTTCGAGAATAGTACCGAGAAAGCCGCTATGAATGCGTTCTAGAACGTTCTCGTTATGTTTACGGCATATCGCCATTTTGTCTCCAAATATCTTCCAAAAGGGCGATTTCGCGCCGAATGTTGCAACCTTGCCTTTTCCAGCCACTTTCTGGCAACCCTACCTCCCGCTTTGTGGGAAGCTATCTCATCGCAGATACGCATTTCGCAACACTATTACATAATAGTAATAAAACTGTGTGAGTGCACGTGCGTGCGTGCAGACGTGCATATATACACATATATAAATTCGTATATTGATAAAAAAAAGAACTAAGCTCAGTGGGGCAACAGCCCTAGTGGGCGACGGCCTCCAGTGCCCTTTTTCTGCTTTCTTGATTTTTTCGGCCCCGGAGTGCATCAGCATATGCCCTGGGCAAGCTTGTCGCAAGACCCCAGGTGTTTCGTCTCCAAGGGAACTCGGTACTCATTTTTATCGAACCACGTAAGGGATGAAAGCCTGAGTCAACTTTTTCCAGCCCGGGGATCGAACCCCGAACCTGTGGTGCAGCTAGCCACTTCGCCACCGGGCAGTCACGTCTATTGATGCCCACACGGAAAAGAATACGAATATTATAAAAAAGCACACTTCAATAAAAAGACACACACCGAACCTCATTCTTAGCAGACAAAAATTATACATTTTTATGCAAGTATATTCAATAAAATATTATTTTAATGCAAATTACGTTGGAAGATTTTCCATTCGGTAAGTTGTGACAGTTTCCAAAATGTTTGAGACGCATGCTGTTTTATTTAGACTGAGGCAATATTCAGGTTGCTGTGTGTTTTTTCATAAAGGAATTTTCTTTCTGAGGATAGCTAACTGATTTACCGCTTTCTAAGTACAACGATTTAAACATCTCCCGCATCTGTCTCAGTCTCTTGAAAGCTTGATTTCACATTCTGCTCATTTTTTAATGAGGTCAATTTCAAGTGCTAATTTTTGCATTTAATTTGTAACGCGATATTCAAACGCAGTTCAAGAAGTAGATGCAAATAAAACATTGATTAGAAGAAACAGCCCTCTGAAAATATTTGATTCTGCGTAGACTGACAGCTGTTTTTAACTAGAAATATAAATGATAGTGACAGAAAATAAAAATAAAAACGTTCCCTTACCAGTCATGCGAAATCTCTCCCACGAAGATGGACGGAAACTATCTTTAATTGGCCTACCGCCAAGGTCTTTTCGGTAAAAAAAATTTTACGAGCACTGTACTGTAATTTTCCCTTCATCTACACATTCGATACCTTGAATTACAATTAAGTTTAGTTTAAGCTTCAAATAAGAGTCTTTATATTCAGCATATTGCATCACCTGTTGAACTTAAACTTGGGACGCGGGGGTGAGGGGGGATACAAGCAATTCCAGTTCAAGAAACGGGTATCCAAGGCAAAATGTTATAACAATAAAACAATTGCGACAATGTAGCATGCCAAAAGGAAAAATGATTTTCACATTTATGTTTCCGTGCTTCCTTTGCACATATGTGGAAGGTCATTTAAAAAGAAAATGCTACATTATAAAAATGTATTCTACAAAAATCGAAGTAATCTGTGGTGAATCAACGTACATCTGGCTGCATGAAAGTTTCTCCGGTATAACATAAATACGATCATGAATGGTTTTTTTTTTTTTTTTTGTTACACCGGAAGTTATGAACGTATTTAAGCTACACAGTGTTTCCTCCACGAAGCGATTCCTCTTATTGGCCAGATAGTTCTCGTGTACTTTGCCTTAATCTATCAACGTAACCATCTCAGTTATCCCTTATATGGAAATTTTCTATGATTATAAAATACCTGCATGAATATAAAAAATCTGATGTGTACACCACATGACTTCCTTATATGGAATGTTAGATTATATGCATGTTTTCTTGCTTTTCATTTAAACCGTAATAGAATAAAATGCGTTCTTTAAAATTCACTATATTTGCTTACCATAGTGACACTCTGATGCTAGGCTCACTTAACAGCGTTACATTTCATTCAGTTTATAACTCAGAATGCGCAAAAATTATATCATCTGAAGAATTATCTAATCGTTGCCAAATGTTCTATTTAAATACTATAATAAATCTAAAACGATAAATAAAAGAAATTTAAAAAAGAAAAAAGAAAGAAACAGTTTTTCACAGACGATTCAGTATTTCTCATTCAATTAATTCAGTTCTCACTTCGCAACAAAGCAAAAATATATAAAAACTCAAAACATCTATATGAAAAATTACGAAGTAAAACTTAAACACTTAATTCCTCGAATAAATTCCAGAATGGATTAAGCATGATTTAATTTGCAATAATAAAAGAAGGCGTTTTTTTTTTGTTGTTGCGAAGCTCAGTTTCTCTAGGTTTGCAATAAATCCATTATTCTTCGACGTTTCAAATGTAAACAAATATGGCTACTATGGCCAAAACAATTACGCTTAGCCGCACTTAAAAACTTTGAAATTGTCGATAATTCTAAAATGTTGCATACAGATTTACTAAAAGCATAAAAATCTTAACCGGAGATAAGAACAACAAAATTCAACCATTTTTGAAGCAAAAAATGCGCAGTTTACCAACATATAAGCATAAAAAAAAACTGAGCTCACTAAGCCGAGTAACAAGAGTGGGTATATATATATATACACTCACTTCCAAAAGTTAAGCACGAAGATGTAAAATGCAAAAAATCAACAAATACTGCTTTGATTGACACAAAATTCGGCAGAGAATTAGCATACATATTTAGGCATAAAACAAAATCAACAATTATATACAGAAATGAAAACAATATTAAATTTTTGTAAGTTATCAAATAATGATATACTGGAGACAAACAGAATTATGTATAAAGTGAAAATAAACACAATAAAATGAAAAAAAAAAAAAGGACATTAATAGGGTATGTGATCCCCCCTCATCTGTATGCAAAGTTTACACCTTGAGACCATACTTTCAATTAGGTGCTCAACCACCACAGAATTAAGCAATCGCTATTCTTTTTGTAAAGCAGTTTCCAGCTCAATAAGAGTGGCTGGAGGTGGGAAACGTGAAGCTACAGCACGGCCGAGAGCATTCAAAACGATTTTCAATGGGATTACGGTCGGGCGATTATGCTGGCCACGCCATTCGCACAATCCTTTCACTCTCCAGGTAGTAGTCATCGACGATGTCAGCTCTATGGGGGCGTGCGTTATCGTCCATTAAAACAAAAGTATCGCCAACTGCTGCAGCGTACAATCTCACAATGGGTTCTAGGACTTCATCTCGATACCGGACAGCCGCCAAAGAACCCCGTTTAAAAATGTGCAGGTCGGTGCGGTATCCTAACGAAATCTCTGCTCACACCATAATGCTTCCGTCTCGGAATGCGCAATGTCGGGTGATGTTTTGGCACTGATTGCGTGTTCGTTGTTCACGCCGTATCCTTATACGCTTGTCATCTGGCTCGAGCAAATCTTGACTCATCAGTAAACATGACATTGCCCCAGTCAGACACATTACAATTGACATGTTCCCGGCACCACTGTAATCGTGCCCCTCTTCATTGGACGGATAGAGGAACAAAAACTCGAGGTACCCGGGCGTATAGTCCACTCATATGTAATCTTCCGCGTACAGTAGCTGCAAATATCGCCTTACCAATGGACGCTGTAACCATAGACGTTACACGTGTGGAGGTTGCTCGGCGATTTCGCTGGCTACAATAGCAATATATCGAACTTCCGCGGGGGGGTGTAACCCTTGGGCTACGGGCTTTCGGACAACTGTCTGCGTGGTTTGGAATTGTTTCCACAAACGTGAAATTACAGAATGATGAACGCCGAAGAGGAGAACAACATCTGTGATCGACTGTCCTGCTTCAATGCGTCCCACAGCACGCAAGCGTTCAGAATCTTCCATTCGTCTTCTAGAAGTCATAGAAACACGTGCGTCTTGAAAACAAATTTTAAACACTTTCTATCAGCCCTTACAATCAACTTCTGTAACCATCCAAGGATTAATTATTACGGACCCTTCATAAAGCTGGCTTCTTATAAGACTGCCTTTTTTGCATATATCTTGACATGAAAGCGCGATTGGCTGTTACCTAACATATTTGCATACTTCCATCTACCTCTGCAGCGAATTGCATCCTCTTCAATTCTGATTGGCTTCCGGAAATTAGCATTTTCCTCTCCGTGCTTAACTTTTGGAAGGGTGTGTGTATATATGTATATATATATATATATATATATACTTTTGGTGCAGCCGATTGCAACCAAAAAGGAAGGTGCACATCTACATGTTATAGCAGTCATGTATACAAAATGCCAACGTTTTGAGGCTACTCGTTTTTGAGTATTCGTATACATATTATATACGTATTCGTATGTATATGTATACGTATTCGTATACATATGTATGTATATTCTTAATTATACATACATACATATGTATGTATAATTAAGAAACTGGTGCGTACATAGTATGTATGTACGTACAGACACTATGTAAAAATCTCTTCCGAATCCATTTTAAACCAATTTTAAACCAGTACCACAGTTAGGGAAATAGTCTTTTATTCTGTCCTTACCTACAGATGTCACGCAAAATCATCATTAAATTGCATTCAATAGCGGTTATAAATGGATATTTTCGTTGAAATGTGATAACCGGAATTTTTCGTGATTACCATACTTCCTTTACTTCATACAAGGAATTAAAAAGGACTAGAGTTTTACATTAATTTATAAATTATGTTTTAGGTTACTCGAACGTATTGCAGCATTTATGGATAAATATGAAGTAAGATGTCATACTTTTGAAAAATTCTTTCATATTTTATTCCTTGCTTTAGTAAGAAATACGAGATTTAAAACGCTTCATTTTCAGTAAGCTTCACTTGTAAATGATTACCTTTTGTTAAAACTTCAAAGTTCTTATTTGATGTGTCACACATTCTTGTGAGAATGGCAGAACTATGTAGGTCGATTCCAAAACACAGCAGTTCATGCGGGAAACATTTAGCCCCATTATTTTAAAGCCATCATGGCTTCTCTTCCGCCTAATTAAGAAACTGGAATTTCATATCTCGCTGCTGTTAAATGATACCCCGCACAGAATGAATGCGGACGGTTATTTCATGTTACATTCCACTTCAGCTTTTAGAGTACTAGAAAAAGGAACAAGTTGCCAAAGCTGAGCAGCAAAATTATTTTTATTATTTTAGGATATGTACATCATATGTATAAATAAATGGTTTGATTGCCGTTTCAATCTTTGCGCTTTAAAAATCCTTCCAGCAAAATATTAAGTTGAAGAAAATACAAAATAGTTAATATATCTGATATCCTGAATTAATGTAATTACTAGCTAGCTAGATTGAAAAAAAATAATAAAATGAAAAAATAAAACATTCTTGAACTGTTAATGCAATCAATACCGATTAACCGGGCTTCGTCTAAAAAGTGTTACGTCCGTTTGACTGTGGAAGGATTTAAAAAATTACTTTCACAAAAAAAAATGAGAATAAACCAAAATTTCTACGAGAAATGTAAAAAAAAAAAATACATAAGACAACAGCAGTGACAGCATATCATGTCACATACTTTAAGAACTGTTTTTAAATATGCAATATGCAATTTAATGGCACATAATTTGGAATATATAAACATTGTTAAATCATCCGTTGAAAACAAATTGCTAATCTTAAAAATAAATTAAATGTACATCTAATTCTGTTTTTATACGAATATCATTTAGCATGATTTTAAAATAAATATTTCATTCTCTTTTATGCGCGTCATTTTGAAGTAAAATGAGCGCGGCAAGCCAAATTTTAAAAAAATCTGAAATGTTCAACGCAAAATCGCAAAATAATTTTAAAATGAGCATATCTTTAAAATTTCCGATACATAGTTCTGCGCGCTGGAGATAAAGTTTTCTCCCCCCCCCCGCCGTAGAGTGTTGCCATTGCTCGCTTTTAAATCGCTGAGTTTGTTCCTCAAAAATTCGTTAAAGTTTTACAAAATATTAAATAGATAATAAAACAAATTCCAAATTTGGCTGCCAGATGCCCGTATTCAGGTGGAAAAGTACGGTATTCAAAACTGGATGGCTCTAGGTACCCTTGTTTTATCACAATGCGAGAAACATATATACATTTATGCAGATTCTTCATTGTTTAATTTCTTTAAAGATAATACAGGGCGATAATGTTTGGTGGCAACAATTTGAAAAATGAATCGGACATTTATAGTGAATGAACGCAAAATGTCAAAACGAAACCAATAGTCCTTTAGGAACAAAGCCCCTTTGGACAAGGGGGGGGGGAGGCCTAAATTCTAAAAGGGGGAAAAATACAATTTTTGTTTGTGGCATACTAGTACACACGTAACATAATACGTAAAACGAACATTACAACACGTTTTGGACGAACTGAATGATGAAACACTGATAGCCACTCATGTGCGGATGAAATTCTCAGTTATAGATTGTTATCAATAAAGTTAGATATAATGTTAACTGAATTAAAACTAGCAACTTTATATACATGCTGGAAAGCGGTTTGGCTAGTGTCTAGAAAGCAAACACCCCATCATCTCCAATACGACAGAATTTCTCAGCATCATTAGAACAGCGCACATAGTTGTTGGAGAAGGATTCGACGATATGCTATTTAAAGATATTGATGATTTATTAGTCGACAAAGCCTTAAAAGAAAACGAAATATTAGGGATTATCCTGAGGCTCTTAATTCCACAGAACGTAGTGATAATAAAGAAAATGATCCAGGTCTAAGAGCAAATTTAAAAAAGGAAGGCCTGGAACGGGTCAGAAAACTAGGCATCATTTTGCCAAACATGACCCTAATAAGGAAGACGCTGGGAAGTTTCAAGGTGAACTGAAGTTATTAACAGACTCTTATTACAAAGATGAGCAGGTAAACTAGTAATAGCAATTTTCTGTTGGTTAATTTCTCTTAATGGGTTATTCCTCTTTCCCACCCCTTTTTTGAACTGCTGTCAGATTGGTAGTATTTTGGGGTTCCCTGTGGATGTCATCCCCGGTATTACCTCACCTAATCGGAAGTCTACCGTGTTTTAATTTAATGATACTTTAATTTACTGTGTTTTAACAATCCTACGTTTAGATTACAGAACTAGACAAAACTCTTGCTTACTTAGAATTGTTTAAAAAATTCAGTAATCGATATAAATATATTTAATATACCGTATTCACTTGAGTATTTCTTTCCCTCGCGTATCCTTGTGGTAAATTTTTCAGCACATTACTTAGAAACTTCTGCTTTTCCCGTATAATTTTCATCTTCCTTGAATTCAGGGTTGGACTTAAAACGTTTTCTAACTATATAGGCATCTTTACGAAGATATTTAGAATACGCCACAGCAAGAATTCACCACAAAGGTATTCTAGCATAACAGTTGCTGAAACTCAAGTCAGTGATATGGCTTGAATCGGAAAATCTTTATTGAGGCTAGCGAATGTGCTGAAGAAACCGTCAAGAAAAATCTAGAGATTTACAGGGGATCTAGAGATTTTCAGCGCCGATTCTCGAAAGAATTTCTGAATAAGTCAGGAATTAATAAAACAAACAATAAATAAAATATATGCCTCTCACTTGACAAATTATGGCATCATAAATTTGAGACTTGTTTCTGCCACTAAACTCTGCACATGAATGGGCAGCTGGTATGGAAATGATTCGATTATTTACATCTCAAAAGAACATTGAATGAGTTACAAATTTCAAATTCGCTTGGTATGATGAGTTTTGACGTAGATTCGTGTAATGAAATGACATCAGTATTTTTCACAATGAGTAATTAAAAAAATAGCAAATGAAATGACATCAGTATTTTTCACAATGAGTAATTAAAAAAATAGCAATCTGATATATTCGCTATTACACAGAATTGTGAAGAAGGCACTGTTAAGAGGGATGGAATAAAATTTCACACGCCTACCAGTTTACAAATCATATACCTATCATCACTACACTGTTTACATTACTTGTTATAGTGTTTAACATGATCAATATGTTTCGTTTTTTATGCTGATGACAGCGTATAGGTAGGTGAACTAGATGAAAATTGTGGAGCAGAAATAAATACGTATACCTGCGGAATAGGAAAATAATGAATAATGCATTATTTTGTGCAAAACCGAAGCAAAAGCAATTTATGCGTTTCTCCATTTCCGAACAATTTTATATGTAAATAACTATTCAGCAGATAAATCAGTAAACTGTTTATGGGGACAGGGTTAATCAGAAATACGACTCACGTTTGGTCGCACCGTGTGATGTCGGTATAATGACTAATGAAGTGAGAGAATGCCATTGAAAAGTCTTCAAACCGAAGAAAGGGATAAAAGGAAACGAGCTTGCAGATACCACAGGAGAAAGAAAGTCTGCTGTTGAGCTCTTAATCGGCCAGTTACTCTTACTGGTATCTGGAAGGTCACACGGAAAAGTTTGAGCTAACGGCAGTTACTCTGGGACATCCATCCAGACTCATAGGTTTAAAATGATAAAACCAAAAGTTGAACACTGCAAGGTTGCAGACAACCGGAAGGAGGACATTCTTTTGACTCCCCTCAGGATTGGTCACTTTCGATTTACGTATGGTCAATCTCTTAAAGGCTGAGATTGAGGCTTATGTCCAACTGTTACGAAGTTTTGTCTTATTTCAGTGACTTGTTCATCATTTGACGGACTGCGTCTGAAGTGCCTTGATGACTATCAAATGAATCTTGACGGCTTTATTGGCGAAAAGGTCAATTTCAATGCATTTACGTTTTTAAAAGGAACTTGATTTTATCATTTAATCTGATTAAGTATTGCTAATTCCTTTAGTGCACCATTCATCAGATTGTTGATCTCTATGTTTTAATTCATTTCAAGCATTTAGATTTTATCTGGGTTCAAATTTGAATTCACCTGAAAGCTTTCAATTCATCCTTTTGCTAGTACATAATACACTCAACATTGCATTTCACTTCTTGTGTCATTATTTTAATGTATATTATGACACGTATTCACTTCACAATGTTGTTTGGCGCATTATGGCCTTTAAGGCTATGCGCCATTAATTTCATTAATTCTAAAACGTGAACCCAGGGAGATAACCAGATTTTGTAATGGAATGCGTACACGTAATGCCGCATGTGAGTTAGTTTAACATATCTAACAATGCTTATAGGTATTCTAAGGTTACAAAAATCAGCTAATTTGCATAAATTTGCTGGACAAGTTTCGAAGGTTTGAATTTAGAACTGAAGAGTTAACCGAACGAGAAGTTTCTGTAATCAAGCCTCCAAAACTAGTACTGCAAATTTAAGAACATTAAGCTGATTTTTGTTGCTTTAGAATCTCCAATAAGCGCATGTACGTACTAGCGCATGAGGAAGGTATGAATAAAAGGTAAGCAAGAAAAATGGGTAAAGCCAAAATAAAGAAGCATTTTAGTAATTCAATAGACCTTTTTGAAATAGATGTTTAAAAATGCGGCCGTCAAGAGTACTCTCTTGACAGAAATTGCTAAACAAATAAATAAATAAAACTATTTCCATTTGACACAAATTATAGCATACCAAATCTGAGATTATTTGTTGTCACCAATAGTAAATATGATCCTTACACTGGAACGTTCAACGATTCGGTAGCTGCCTTAGGAATCGTTCTCTGCAAGTGGACAGATAAGATTGTTTTTTCAAGGTCAAACCATTATCTTTTCGATGCTAGATATAACGACTTATTTTATCCATCGAGTCAGTGACGTCACTACGCTCGTTGACCTTGTTTGAGAAAAGTAAACCTTGTGGTACAGTAACTTTGGTTTTCAGTATATCCTTTCTGCAATTGTTCCGTTTCCGTGTATAGCCGCATGGATGAAATACATGTCAGTGAGCTCAACCTTCGTGGAGCGATGCATACCGAACAGGTGGCGTAAATCACCATACCGCACAGGGAATGGTGATTTACGCGAATAGACCGCTTTAACCACAAGCGCCTGGCCCCAGCCACCACCCCTGTTCTTATTGGTTGCCGTTTATGACGTCAGGTTGAAGAGATTTCATTATCTGTTTCGTTTACGTTAGGTGAACTTATACTGCTTTGGTCTTGGTTATGTATAAATGTGAATTTGTGGAGCTGAGGCTCAAGCTTTTGGCGCGCAAAAATTCCGCGGAGTATTCATTTCGTCACTATATGACATCACAAGTCGTGTCCAGTAAGAGCTTGGGGTGGTGGCTGGGGCCAGGCGCATGTGCTTTAACCTACCGACCTCAACAGCATTATCTGCTGCCATTTACGCACACATATTCCACGTACCTGCTTATTTCGGTCTCTTTCACCTGCATATATATTTTTGCCAGATATTTTTTAATCACCCTGTAGAGAGTAAAATATTACACGACTCATTATGTATTGAATAATTACTTGCAAACAGTTGCAAGCTTAAAACAAATACGCCTATTTTTTCAATATAATTTAAATGATAAATAAGATACAAGCCAAATAAAAATATGTTACGTTTACATTTAAGATCATTTTTCTTTTCTTTTAAACGTTGCTGAATGATTTATTTCATGTATTTAAGTACATGAAAGACTGTGGGAGTCTATGAAATGTAAAATTCAAGGAGGTTTAAAAATCTCGATCAGACGTCACCAGATTCTTTATGTTATTTACATTTCATAAAAACTATTTATAACGTAACAATTTTATTTCAGGCATATAAAACGCAAACAGTATACAGGGGTTGGAAGACATTTGGTTTTAGAATTTCAGACATGATTAACAGAAGAGGACAAGCAGGGCATAAATTCAATCGCAGCCCGCTTTTTAAGTGATATTGAAATAATTTTAGTCACAGTCCCAAATAAGACGAGCTAGGGTATTTCAATTTATTTTTTTATATTTGTCGTCAATTTAATTCATTATTTCTTGCTCGCCTTCGCTACGGCGACAACATTTCTAGATTTTGAAATTAAGCTTTTGGTAATGAGTAAGTTTTATTTACTTATTCACTTACTTTTAAAGAAATTCCTAAAATTAAAGAAATACATTTCATTATTATATTTCTGATAAAGCTGAGATTACAATAACCGCTTTCTTTCAAAATCGCTGAAAATGTAAGGCCATTACGCGGACCCTTTGTTCCCCTTAAAAACATTCTATAAAGAAGAGAAACTTTATAGAATGATCACTAATAAAAGAAGTCTAAATTACTAATGTCACAAATACAGCAAATTAACAAACGTCGTCCTGCTTTGGATAGCATTGCGCAATATATAAACGACCCCTGCGGTGGCCCATTCAACATTCTCCACTGAGCTTTACAAGAAAGGAAGGGAAAGAAGTAACAAATCGGTTACGGTCTGATGTTACAGATATTTGCGATATTTTACTGTCCGTGAACGAGAAGATACTACGAACACAAGCACACGTGAGCTCAATCGAGCAGTATAAATAATGCGAGGACATGAAATTGAATCGCAGGGCAACGGAGGATTCTGCGAAGACAAGACCGTTTGTAACCAAGCCCATGAAAGAAAATTTACATAAACACAGCTTCCCTCGGCGGTAGGTAGTCACTCCAGGAGGGCGGGAAAAGGATTCCACAGGTGTCGGAATGTAGCAACGCGTTGACCTTCTGAAGTGATGCTATCATACCAAATGATCTTTGCTTTTATAAATCATAAAAGCAACGCTCTGAATTAAATCTTATTTTAGAATCGGAACAGTTAAAAGAAATGGCGCGTTTCATTACTTCTGTGAATATGTTCGAGTAACGAAAGGAAGCTTTTAACATTTTCATATAATGTAACATTATAATAAAACAAAATGTTTATTTATTTTTCTGATATGCTAAAGACACAGTGATTTTTTTTCGAATAGATTACGGTACATTTTAATAATTCCGATTTCTTTTCATGCCACTAAGCGTACACAGGGTGAATCTGAACAAGTGGGCAAAACTTTAGGGGTGATAAAAGGCAGCTATACGAGCAATATTCGTCACAGACTTCTCACCGCTTACGTTCGAACCCATACATTCTATTGACGAATATTGCTCATACAGCTGCCTCCTATACAACCCCCCCTTCTAAAGTTTTGCCCACTTGTTCAGATTCACCCTGTATAATAATTACTTTGCGACCCAACTAGACTGTTAATGACCCTGACTGCCGTAGCAATGGGCCCAGGTTCGAACCCTGGAGAAGGCATGGTTGTAACTCTCCGTCCCTTCGTAGCAGCCACCTGTTAGTTGCTTCCATAATGAAATACCCACCACTTCTGGCCCTTGTAGTGGCGCAAGGCTAATGACTATTACATAAAGCGCCTGGCCATTAAAAATATAATAATTACTTTTTTACTCTGCTAAAAAGACAGCAGACTTTCTTAAATTAAAAATATGATGGGGCACCAGACTTCTTTGCTCACCTAGTAAATTAAACACATTTTTGCTGCACTTCTTTTAAACTTATTCAATCGAATTTCATTACAGATATATTTCTCATTTAATCACTTTAACTCTCACTTTACGGCGAGGCAAAAATACACGAAAAGTCAAAACATCTTCATTAAAAATTGAAAAAGACAGAAAAACCTTAAACACTAAATATAGTTAAAAGCATTTAAAAAAAATTTTTTTTTACAATTAAAATTAAGAGTTTGTGATTAAAAACAAGCAATTCGGCCAACGGACAGGAACAGAAAATTTATAGTGCACAAAACTGAATGTTAACTTTTAATCCCACTGGGCTAAAAGACACTGAAGTTGGTGCACCAACTGACTTAATACATTAATCTTCTAAACGTTTCAAATGTAAACAAATGGCGGTCTTGTCAGACCTAGCGCCATATACACTTTAAAATTCTACAACAATTGTATGCAGATTAACTAAAGACATAAAAATCTTAACTGGAATATAACAACAACATAATTCAATCACTTTTAAAACAAAAAATGTACATTTTATCAACATATAAGAATAAACACACAGAGCTCACCGAGCCGGATAAGAGAGTACATATATACTAATAATTACCTACTATAATTACTGATAATTACCTTTATTTATATATATATATATATATATAAGTAAGATATAAAGTAAGATATAAAGTAAGAAATTTAGAACTACTTTCTCATAAAGACAAAAATTGAAATTCATAATTAATAAATTTCAAATAATCCTATAAACGCAACAAAGAATTTTAAAAACTGTAAAAACCAAAACCCTAAAATAATCATACCCTAATTCTGAAATTTAAAGAAATTTTAAAAATTCAAAAGATGAGGAATTCAATCAACTTTAACGCCACCTCATAAGAGGAAAGGAACTTTGAAACCAACTAAAATATCTCTTCTACAAAAATCCTTTTATTTAACGTACAAAACGTTTATTTAACGGACAAGATAGTAATTAAAATTTACTATCTTTTTTCTTTGCTTTGGGAAAGGGCCAGAATTTTCGGATGAACTATTATAATTTCTAAAATACATTGAAATGGATCATCGGCTAAAAGCAAAGATTTCTGTAGAAGAGAGATTTCAATTGGTTTCAAAGTTCCTTTCCCCTGATGAAGTGAAGTTGATTGAATTCCTCATCTTTTGAATTTTTTAAAATTTCTTTAAATTTCATAAAATTTTTGAATTGGGGTAGGATTGTTTAGGGTTTTGGTTTTTACAATTTTAAAAATTCTTTTTTGCATGTATAGGATTATTTGAAATTTGTTTAATTATGAATTTCAATTTTCGTCTTTGTGAAAAAGTAGTTCTAAATTTCTTACTTATGTTTAACTGATATTTTTTCAGCAGCTTAATGCACGAGAATACTAGGCATGTTTATATTTTATTTTTTAAAAAAGTGTTTTGTAGTTATATTTATATATATATATATATATAAGAAAAATAAAGAATATGTAAATGATTAAATTAGCAACGTAAACTTCCCTTCTGAATTCTAAAAATAGTAACTTCTCTCTGCACTGCATCATTTCTAGATTAAACCATGTCATGTGACTTTTATATAATTCTGATGATGTAAATGGAACTAAAACTCAAGCAACCAATAATAATTTTACAGAAGTATTAACTATTCAATCAAAATGCATAGAGAAGCAAAACTAACTCAGTCTGAATTAAGATTTCACCCTTAACGCAATGCTATTCTTCGGTCTAGTTGGATTGCTTTCTGCTGGCTTTCTTCTTGCTGCAAAATTATCAAAAATGTAAACCTCTTGAAATAGGCACAAATAATGTGCCAAGTTGTTTATGGCCGCAATATGTTTACTGAACGTAAAATAAAGATTTAATATGCCTCGACTGCCAAATTTCTTACTCAGTGTGGCTGATTTTCTAAATTTATTTTTATTATTTCATATATATATAAACCAATAATTCACAATAAATTATAATAAGAAAACTTTCCAAATACCATCTCCAAGGAACAAAAATTCAATTTAAAACCACTGTTTTTTGAATGTATATATATAATATATATACATACGTTCAGTGCGGCCAATTGAAAAAAGGAAAAAAAAAAAAAAGAGAGAGAGAGAGTTGCACAACTGCATATTATAGCAGTTCCATATTCAAAATTCCAAAGTTCTATGGCTAATCGTTTTTGATTAATGCGAGATACATACATATGTACGTACATCACAAAAAAAATAAAAAAAATTTAAAAACCATTTTACACTTCGTTTCGGAAAAGAATAGTCATTTAGTCTGTTCGTACGTACAGACGTCATGCCCTCCCCCCTCCAAAAAAATCAAAAATCTGAATGGATATTTTCGTTAAAATCCCACACCCGAAAATTTTCACGATTACAATATTTTCTTTACTTCGTACAAAAATATAAAAATGATTTCAGTGTTTTGCCGTTATATCCAACTTAAAAAGATGAAAATTTGGTTTTTTTACCTTAAACTGGTACACAGCTTTGGAATTTAAAAAGCTAAAAATTACTTGGTCTTATTTAAGACTTCAGCAAAACCACAAAACCAAATATATACGTCTGCTTGAGGACGCATGCCTTCTTGGTAAGGTTTCTAAAAAGTGTCACATTCTCACTTTACGTATGGGAATAATCACGAAAATAACGATGCAGATAGCTCGTTACCCGGGTCCAGTGTTCAACGGTCTTACCCATTCGGTACTAAGATTAACTGTTTGGATTATCTGATTATGTGCTGTGAAAAACCACTGGTTTACAGACTTGAAAGAAACTTAAGTGGGAGGTCGACTGACTCTATGGCAGCTATTTCCGGGAGGGGGGAGGGGGAAAGTGGCGGGATAATATATTTGTTTTCTAAAAGCATTTCTCCGAGATAACACAAATACACTTGATTTGCTCTGAGATCCAGTTCATGGAAAATTTAAATATTTCGTAAGAAAAATTCAAATCTTTGTACTAAAATTCTGAAATTCGAGTTTTTCTACCCTAAAAAGAGAATCTCTACCCCCCAAAACCCTCGGGGCAAAAAAAAAATCGCTATAATGTGTGTGAAGATCACACAGGTTGTTTTGAAAAGGGGGAGAATTTCCTTCCGGACTGAAAAATACCTTTGGTCCATTACAAAAGCCAGCGGGCATAACTGTGGTGGGCAACATACCTGACCGCACAATTCGACATTTTAGCGATGAAAAAGTACGTGTACAAGTGACGAATTGTCCGTAAAATGACCAGATTTCACACAACAAATCATGTCAAGGAGAATAATCTTCTCCCTATCTATAGGGTATAAGCACCCTGGGGGTTGCTCAACAACTGACACAGGGTGGATCCATAAATCAAGCAACGAAAGGTTTCGCTTTAAGCTGTCGTCTTTTCTGTTCTGTTGACTTATTTCTTTCACGTTGGTACAAACTGACGCCAACAGGATTCATTAACTGATAAGATAATAAACCGACTTTTAATAACCTGATATATTAAATGCAGACGCGGAAATTTTTCACACGTTGTCATTACGTGTGCATCTATGTAAATATACACAAGTCTTTTACGTCCGGATTTGTTTCCTAAGTGTGCCAGTGTGAATTAAAAGAAAATTATGTTAAGAGCACATTAAGTCAGTTATAACATTTCCAATAACCAAATTAACCGAAAACTTTTTAATTTTATATAATTTACAAAGAAAAATTCTTCTTCTCATACTATTTAAAAAAGATAAATAAATTTGCTATTTTAATACTGATAGATTATGCGCCATTTTGTTTTCTTTACACAATATACGGAGCAAGCAGTACGCTCGACATTCCCATCAACAATAAGCGAAAAAGTTATAATGTTAATGTGAAATTTGTTTAAACCAGTTAGCAGGAGCTGTTTTCAGACATAGCGTTTACTGTCAACATCGAATGATCAACAGTTCCACTCACAGAAGGATTTAAAAAGCTTTTTCACTAATTTCACGGCTAATGTCCTAAAATGATTAGCTAAAATCTATTTACTTTTCGTTCTCTCTTCGGTTAGTCTACATTTTAGGGTAACCCTTGGATTATCGCCAAGTTGTTGTTTCATTTATGGTAACCTGAGTACTTGAATGTTATGGAAATTCTATTATGACGTAATTGGTTGTAATACGTCATCGCGGTGATTTAAATTTCTCAGGGCTTATTTCTGCGTTGGATGTCGCGTAGAAAGTACGTTGCTTATTTCGTGCTGTACACTGTAAAATGGCTGCCTGCGAGAAGAGTAATCTGAAGTTCCTGTCCGATTGAAATTAATGAAAAAAGAACATTAATTGACTGGTGTGCAAATGAAGGTTTACTCAGTAAAGTGTCCTGCTTGCACGAAAGAAATGCGCATGGTTGCCAAGTGGTACCTTGAAATATATTTTTACCCTCTCTTCTTTAGACTTCAGTTAAACCAACTTTTAAATCTCCTCCTTAAACTTCTTCAACACAGCCTCTCATACGGGTTTTCGACGTACAGCCAACTTTGTAATCTCATTTCCTGTGCTTCCTCTGTTATTTCTTCTGTTACTAACGTAAAGGCAGGGTTGTGTTGCTGTGAACATTGAGAATATAATTAGGCAACACTAAACATAACATGTCAATGATTTGGAAAACACAGAGGAACTAAAAGGGGAAAAAAAGAATATGCTTGTTAAAGGGATTAGTAATTAGAAGAAACAGTAATTGAAAAAAAAAAAAAAAGACTTCAACGTTTGCCATCCTGTTGTCACTTCAAAACGATGGTTAAAGTAATTTTATTTTTTTCTCATTGAACTTTTCATTTCACTAATTCATTGAATTACTCAGGTTAAGGCCTCGTATAGTTTACTATAGTATAAAGAATGTATGCATCTAAGAAAATGGATAAAAGCGTGTCATATCAACCCTTTCACTCGTGATTTACTTTTCTTAGGATTTAAGAGATTCTGAATATTAGCATTCATTATCATACTTTGCAAAAGGGTACTTACATATTACCCCGTCAACCGTAAAAGATGGCTACCAGAGTTGTTGGGCATGGTTGCCAGAGTTTGGCACATTTTGAAAATTTGGCGACTTCTACTACGATGGCTGCGCTAAATACGTAAATATCTCATTTAACTACATATCAAAATATTTCAAAGACCTAAGTAAAGGTTTATAGATTAGATTAGGGAATCCGAAAAATGTCAGTGAGAAATATGGTAGTGTAAGGCTAAAATGAGTTCTTGCAGGAGCGGAAAATCTGAATTTCAATGAAGGCAACATCGATTCACGTGAGCCTAGTATTTCGACAAAAAGTATGCATTATAATGCTGAGAAATTAAGCTCTGAAGATCATTTGTTTGTGAAAAAGATAATATATACAACAACATTTGCTAAGAAATGGTAGTATAGACTGCCAAAGCCATTACATATACTAGCTTCCGCAATTTTCAGATCCGAATTCCACAGAATGTATACAGGAAGAAATCGACCATGAACTTAAACACGAAGTAGAAGCAAAGGAAAGTTCACAGTTACGATAACAAACTTTCGGAGCAAAATTACTCAAATAACTAAGAAGTTCTTGGAATCACGCCAGCAGGGCTTCGAGAAATCATCAAATCAAAAGAGGACCAGTTGACCGTCAGATAACTTTCGGTTTTATAACATTTCGAAACGTATCAAATAGCCACACTGCACCTTAGTGGTCAACTACTTGGCTGATATTATGCTAGTGAATAATCTGAATTTTCATTTTTATAATTACTTTTGTTTTAACAAAATGGAAAGAGATAGGTAATTATATTATTACTTTTCTTACTACATTTGCTCGCGTATAATTTTGCCGGTAAACAGAGATTTACTACGTCAAACCACTACGTGCGGATATTCTTATCCTTTGAATATATTGAAACTTAACGTTTACTACTGAACCCGATATACCAAGGTCAGCTTTTTATTTTCTTTGAATTTACCTAAAAGTACCGTCCGTTATTTGGCGAATTCCAGATATTTGATCGATTGGAAAACAAATATGACAGAAATAAGAGAAACTTGTATGCGCCTTTGTTAAACACGGCAAGCTTGCCCGAAATTGTTGCGTAAAGTATGGCAGTGTATTGTTAATGAAGCTATTATTACGCCAAAGAATTTATTTATTTACGTTAAAGCAACCTTTGTATGCCTCTAAATATGGCAAGATGGCCCGACATTGTTGCGAAAAGTATCGCAGTGTGTTGTTAATGCAGCTATTATTACGTTAAAGCATTTACTTATTTACACTAAAGCAACCTTTACGCTCGTTTTGCTTGTTTGAGAGCTTTTGTATTAAATTGATGCGTCTGTTTATCGCTGGACTCCGTGATCTTCCCCTCTCTTTCTTGAAGCTTATGGTGATGTTTTGTGGAGCGACAGCGGACATTTTTTTAATACATTATGAATGTACACTTGTAACTAATACATAGCGTCTGTTCGCACATTTTTTACACGATTTTCATTGTATTTACAGAAACATTTTACCCACATTTTTGTGTTTTAAATGTTCCATTTGATAATCTTTGTTCTTCACTATCTTTCTACGCCGCAATTTTCAAGACAACAAAAAAGCCCTTTTTTAGTATTAAAAAAGGTATTTTATCTCATTCCACTTGAACAGCTTTCCAAAGTCCAAGAACTGTTGTAGGTTGACATTGGAACAATTCGTTTTTTAAAAGCACAAAAGCGAAGAAATTCGTGGATGATACATCAGAAGACTTAGTAGGAAATATAAGTGAAGGATATGGTCTTATGCACGTTTTTTCTTTCCCCCCCAGGAAATTAACGGTGAATTTTGACGTGCGGCTGCTTGTTTTGTCTTGATGCAGTTCTACTGATTGATGGTACTGTGGGTAAACGAAGGTATTTCATATTTGAAAATTGGGCATAAAATATGTTACTGATAATATGTGAAGTTGACCTTAACAGTTTTCTGCACTCTCTCTTTATTTATTTATTTTTTATTTATTTTTTTTTTTTTTGTGTGTGTGCGCGCGTGTGTTCTTTAGATTCTTAGAACCATGTTTTGTAAGATTTTATTTTTTACTTCTATTTAATGATAATAAATGGATCTTTTTATTGCGGTCATTTAAATATACCCAAGATTCATCTATTGTGACAACGCTTTTCCATCTTTGTCCGAATAATTGTTTCTCATTGAGAATTCTGATTTTGGCGATATGTCGTGGAGAAAGAAGATTCAAATTAGCATTTATTACTTTGTTTACAGTTGACACCGAGGATTTTAATGATTATTCAGCTGCTATCCTTTGACTTCGCAATTTTTTTTTTTTTTTTTTTTTTTTTTTTTTTTTTTTTTTTAACATTAAGATTCTTACCTTTCCAACATTCGAAACACTCCGATTTTTCCTTCAATATGTACTTTGAACGATTTTTCTCCTTGACGTTCCCCCCCTTCTTACTGACAATGTTATCTATCTTTGCTTTAGATACCGAAAAATCACGGCTTTCGGATCATTTTTTAATAACTAAATTGAATAATTTCGTCCGAAAGAGCACAAACATAGCTTTCTGTTCTTCTGTTCTTCAAAAGCGCCATTTTGAATGAAAACAAATGCAGGAATTTTTGGTGCACTATATGAGTCACTAGGCTGGACAGCAGAGGTTTAAGATTTATTTCATTTTACAACAAATTTTGCGAAGAATCAATATGCTATCTTAAATTAAAATTAAATCCAAGCTTCAATTGAAATGCTGAATTGAAAATTGGTTTTCCAGTTGTATCTTCAGATGTTTTAAAATTGAAAATAGTTTTACCCCTCATTCTGATACTACCAAACAAACTTTGACTCTGTAACATAGAAAAAAAAAAAAAAAA